>WBNM01021897.1:0-85810 GCA_013399055.1 Ramphastos sulfuratus | reverse complement strand
GGCGGGGAGCAGCCGAAGGCTGGGAGCGGCTCCGCCTGCCTCATCTCTCCGAGGCTGGGAACCGGCAGCCCCGGAGCCAGCACCGGAACAGACCTGGCCGCTGCCAATGGCACCGCGCTGCTGCCAGCAAGTAAGAGGACAGCGGTGGGCTGGGGACACGGGGTGGGATACAGGCAGCGGGGGAAGAAGATGGCTGCTACCGAGCCTTTAAGGCAACCAGGGGTGGTTGTGAGGTCTTCACTGGTGTCTCAGCGCGTGTCGGGTCTCAGCTCTGTGTGGTAAAAGCAGACACCCTTCTGATGGCTCCAGAGCTCGGCTGTTCCACCGGCTTGCCAGGTGGGGAAAGCTCAGTGAGGGTCATTTCCCATTAAGTGAAAAAAATTAGCTTTGGAGGCAAGGAGGACCAAGGGAGGTGCTCAGCATGTCGTGGCCTCGGGGAAGAGGCAGGTTGCAACTCGTTCTGCAGGTTGTTTCAGGAGATGGAAGGTGGGGGGAAGAAGATACTTATTTCAAAGCTGTGGAAAGCAGCATTACCCCTTGCGAGGTGCGGTGAGCCCGGGCGACTCTAGCAGGAAGCCCTGGGTTTGTAGGGATGAGGCGATGGAGCCTAGAGCCCGGAGCCCAGGCAGGATCCTAGTCCCTGGGCTGCAGGGCTAGCCTTTGTGTGTGTCCCATACCGTCCCCTCCCCCTCTGCCAATCTGGCATGGGAAGGGGCATTCTCACCAGACAAGCCCTGGTCTGGCTGGGAGCTGCTGGAAAGGTGGTGCTTTAGGACGGAGTTTGGACTAGGTGATCTTTGGAGGTCCCTTCCAACCTTCACCATGCTGGGATTGTGTAGTGAAGGGATTGAGTCTTGCTCAGAAGGTGTCCTGCTAGTTGTACTCAGCCTGCTCCCGACTCAGCCAGCAAAGCACTTCTCTGACAAGGCAACAGTTGCAAAGTTGTTGGTGGCCTCGGGGCGTGAGCTGAGTTTGTCCTGGTGCTGGAGAGCTGTTGGAGGAGAGTGGTGTGAGCTCCAGGAGGGCTGTGCTATGTTCTTGCTGACCCCACACTGCTGGGCTGAGCTAAGCTCTCCCGGCTCCTGTGCGGGAGCTAATATATTTGCAGCCTGGCCAGAGGGCCACCATGGCCACCTTGCTACCGTACCACCGCCCAGTTGTGTGGGAGAGACCAGAGCCGGGCATGGTGTCGGCAGATAAAATGTTTTTTCTCCCCAGCTTTGCCAGTCCTCTGAATGCAGTAGCGGGGGAGAGGGGAGCAAGATGTTGCTCACTTGCTGCTTACAGACTGCAAGGGAAGGACACCTGTGCAGCTGGAAGCAGGAACCACGGCTCGGCAAGGTGCTCCTGCCAGATGTGTGCACATCAGGTTTGGGTTTGTGCACCAAAAATCATCTCTGTGTTTCCTGGACTGCTGCTGAAGGTGGGGGAGTGGGCAGCTGGCACCACGCACCAAAAAGCAGCTGCGCCACATGGGAAGGAGCATCTCTTCTCCTGTAGGAGATGCTTGGGGCTAGAGTGTGCAGGCTTACAGGCAGCTGCCTGCCTGGGTGTGGTGGATACCCCTGCCAGCACCTTTCATTGCTCTGGTGCTGCAAGGGTGCTGGGCACCCGAAATAATGCTGGTGCAAGGTACCTGGGCAGTGTGCCTAGCTCAGCAGGGTGGGTGAGGGGCCGGGCAAAGTGTGGGGAGCAACAAGGAGAGTGCTTTTCACTCAGGGAAAAGCAGATCCTGAGTGTCCTCTTGGACTGGCAAAATGCAGAAAATTGCCTTCTCCTGTCATCGCAGAAAATAGTTTGAGCGTGACTTGGTTGGGTTTTGTTTGCTGCAGTGGGACAGGAGGGATTTACACTCCACCCACCGCCTCGGGGGCCTCTCCCCAGTCCCAACACAAAAATAGGCTGATCTTTCCAAAAGATGAGGCGTGTGTGCTGGAAAATGCCATTCCCACAGGCACCCACCGTGCTCCTGCCCCGCGAGAAGATGTTGGAAGTGACTTTCAGCGTGCCCAGCCAGGGATGCAGGGAAGAGCCCATCTTTGAGCCATGCCGTACCCATGCCATGGTCAGGGAGCTGCAGCCTCTGCATATGCCAGTGTGTCCATGCGGAACAGGAGCTTTCTCTCCTTGCTTCATCCTCTGAAGCTCAAGGAGCCAACACATTTCCTTCCCAAAAGGCATCTGAAGCAGAAACCTCCTGCAGGCAGGGCACGCGCTGGCAGCCCGTCTGCACGCTGCCATGGAGCTGGACCAAGGCTGGAGGCTCTGCAGGAGAGGCTGCTCTGCTGCCAGCTCTTGGTTTATGGGCAGGGGTGGCTGCGTGGGAAAGCATCTTCTCTGCCCTCCCAAGAGCCCCCCAGCTCTGGACACTGGGAATGTCTGTGGGTATCGCATTCTCAGCAATATCAAGACATGCCCACTGCCCATAGCTTGACCAGACTGCTGCCTGCCCAGGCCTCACTTGCCAGCAGGGACTGGCCCATTGCCAGCTTCAGGCTGGCATCTCCCTTGTTGACATGAATGTTTCAGGCTGTACATGGCTGGGCTCTGGTTCCCACTGAGGTGTGCCTCTCCCTGCACCAGAACTACTCCTGGAGGCATCTCCTTCATCACCCTGACCCAGACCTGGGCTGGTAGCATGCTCTGTGTGGTGGCTTTGGAGGGCTCTGGCACCACTTAATCCCCTGGGGGAGTTTGGGAGGCACCTGGAGTGCTTCTGGCTTCCCGCTCTCCATCCTACCCCAGGCACTTGAGCCACCCTGAGTCACGCTGCGCTGCCGCTGCTGGCAGAACAGCAAAGCCCACGCATGTGGCTGGCAGGCAAGGAGTGAGGAGGGGGAGAGGGGCCATGTCCCAGGGAGGGCTTTCAGGCAGGGTAATCCAGTGTTATTTGTAACACTAGCAGGGGAGCTATTTATAGCAAGGTAAATTTGATTTAATAGAATGTAATTTGCCACTGACAATTCAGAGAGTGGCCAAACGAGCAGCAGCTGGATTCCTAAGGAGGCTTTTTTCCGCCTTTGCTGAGATCTGAGGCTAATGTGCCAGAAGTGGCATTTGTTACTCCAGCAATTGCTGAGGGAAAGCCCCTGGGGATGGCCCAGTGCTTCGCTTTCCTTCTCTTGCTTCGTGCTGACTCACGTGTTGGGGCCAGTTCTCTTTCCAGTCTGTATCAGTGATCTGGAGGAGAGTTATCAAGGCACTCTTAGTAAGTTTGCAGATGATAACTAATCTGCGAGGGAACATTGATCTGCTGGAAGGTAGGAAGGCTCTACAGAGGGACTTGGCCAGGCTGAATCAATGGGCCAAGGAGAATGGAATGAGATTCAACAAGGCCAAATGCTGGGTCACAACAACCCCGTGAATGCTCCAGGCCTGGGACAGAGTGGCTGGAAGTTGTCCAAGGACCTGGGGTTGTTGTTTGACATCAGGGTGAACACGAGCCAGCAATGTGCCCAGGGGGCCAAAAAGGCTATCAGCATCCTGGCCTAGATCAGCAATAGTGCGGCCAGCAGGACCAGGGCAGTGATTGTGCCACTGTATTCAGCACTGGTGAGGCTACGCCTAGAGTACTGGGTTGAGTTTTGGGCTCCTCACTCCAAGAAGGACATTGAGGTGCTGGAGTGTGTCCAGAGAAGGGTAACAAAGCTGTTGAAGGGTCTGGAGAACAGGTCTGGTGAGGAGCAGCTGAGGGAGATGGGGTTGTTTAGTGTGGAGAAGAGGAGGCTGAGGAGAGAGACCTCATTGCTCTCTACAGCTCCATGGAAGGAGGTTGGAGTGAGATGGGGTTGGTCTCTTCTCCCTGGTAACAAATGATAGGACAAGAGGAAATGGCCTCAGGTTGCCGCAGGGGAGATTTAGGTTGGATATCTGAAGAAATTTCTTTGCTGAAAGGGTTCTCAAGCCCTGGAACAGGGTGCCCAGGGAGATGGTGTTTCAAAGAGGCAGAGTTGTGGTTCTGAGGGACTATGCTTTAGCATCATCCTTGGTAGAGTTGATTGATGGTTGAACCAGATGATCTTACAGGTCTTTTTCAACCAAAATGATTCTATGACCTGCCATTAAAAGAAGTGAGGGATATTTATGCTTGACATCAATCATAGAAGGACTTGATGAATCTGAACTCTGTCAGGCAGCTGCAGCCAGCTAGGTCCCACAATTGCCTTTTCTTCTGCAGGTTGAACTTGCTCTACTTTCTCAGCCTTTCTTTGTATAAATTTAAGATAAAAAAATAGGTTCTGGTCAAACCAAACAGCTCATCTGCCAGGAAGGAGAAAGCCTGATAAAGGATTTCTTACAGATTTGAATTTTTATGGGCAGAGCAGTGCAGGAATGTGGCATCGTACCCCCAAGTCCTGGGCCAGCTGTCCCACCATGGCCCTGGGCAGGAGCAGTAGAAGCATCACAGAATCATAGAACTGTTTCAGTGGAAAAGACCTCTAAGATCATAAAGTCCAAGTATCAGCCTAAAACCACCTTTGGGGATTCCCAGAGCCCTGCCCGTTCAACTCTGCTCCCAGCAGCTTCAGAACCACATTGAGCTGCAACCAAGAAGTTCCAGGCAATGGGATAGGATTGCCAAGGACAAAGCCTCAGCAGCACTGCACCCCAGGGCTGTCCTCTGCTAGCAGACAGGGTTGAGAGAGGCAGGAGCTTTCCTGGGCTGTGGCATCTGCCCAGTTCTTAGAGAGCATCCTCCTAGCCAGCTCCATACTGGGCAAAATTTGTGCAAGGCAAACAAACCCCTCCCAACCCACCAACTGGCCCCAGATGGCACAGGGCTGGAGCAGATCCTGGCAGTGGAGCAGGCTGTGCTCTGAGCTGCAGCGCCTGGCAGATCTCAGGAGGGTCATTCAGCAAGTGTATGCCCAGGCTTTGGTGGGCTTCTCTCCAGATGTGCAGTCACTCCCCGTGGCTGGAGAACACCTCGTGTGCCACCCAGCTGGCTGCTTAGCCTTGTGCTGCTTCCCCAAGTGTCATCATCCTCCAGGTAGCTGCAAGGAGGGGTTTGCAGCACTCCCTCCTCTGCCAACACTGGGATTAGCCTGTTGGCTGTGGCTCAGGGGGATGGTGGAGGCACCATGTGTGGAGGTGCTCAAGAAATGTGGGGACATGGCACTTTGGGCCATGGTTTGGTGGTGTTAGGTTGATAGTTGGACTTGATGATCTTAGAGGTATTTTCCAACCAAAACATCCCATGATTCTGTGATTCGCAGTGGCTGGAGTTACAGCTAAGGTAACATGGAAGAATTGGATTTGCTGGGAACAGAGCAGCAGTGCTCCCCATGTTGCATTCCAAAAACCCCATCGAGGTGGTTACATCTCTGCCACCACTGGGACTGCCTTGTATGACTGGGCTGAAGGAGGTCTATCCCAGAGACCAGCTGTGGGGGGAAATCCTGAGGATGAAGAGTTAAGTGCATGCCACTGCTGCATGCCATGTGTGCCACTGTCCCTAGGGACACCAGATGGGATTGGTGTGACATGTGGGACCTGGTAGACCAGAATGACTCTCTCACTTAGTCATAGTTTTTCCAGTGAATTAAAAAATGCTGTGGGTAGTCCAGCCAGCCACAGAGGACACAGATGGCCCCTGAGCATTGCCCCAAGTTGTGTGTGGTTCTTCCCAGCTCACCCATGGTTTGATTTCTCCAGTTCATCAGCTCAGGCTGGAGGAAACTGGGAGCCAATATTTAGCAGGGAGATGGCTCTGTAATTGAGATCAAACTGCTGTAATCCACTCCTTGAAGAGCAACCACCTTGAAGGGCAGCTGCCCTTGCCCTCCACAACCAATTTGCTTAAGTGAAGACGCTAATAAATGTTAAAGCCTGCAGATGGATGGGCTCGAGAAGGCTAATTGGTTGGAAGCCCTCTGACACTTCCTTGGTGGTGCAGGTTTTTCCAGCCCAAGCAGGCTCCCTTTCACCCTGTTTTGAATTTGTGGTGTTTCTCAGTGGCAGAGCCAGCTAAAGGTCACCACCAGCTCTGGAGATGGAGCCAGGAGCTGGGAATTTCCACTCGTTCAGATCCCCTGCCTGCAGGCACTGCATCTTCTCTAATTAATTGTGTCTTTCCTTCTGCTCTCATCACGCTGCTGTGTTCCCCTGGAAAACGCGGTGGGGGGGTAAATAAGGTGACAAGCTCCTTTCCCTGCCCGTGGTGTCCCCCTTGCTTCTGCTGAGCCACATCCTTCAGCCACCATGAGCTGTGGCTGCTGCAGTTGGCACTGTGCTGGCTTCATGGCAGAGCGGTTCCCCTGCAAGTGCCAAGCCCCAGGCAGAGTTGTATGGTGAGATGCTCTGTGTCCCTCCTTGCCCTCACTCCCCTTTCTGCCAGACCTCTGCTGTGGCTGGAGGCTCCCCTTTCTGCTCCCATGGACCAGGGGTCCCCCTCTGCTGTGGTGGGGAGCCCTCCCCAGCTGGCAAAGCAGCTTTGTGCCCCATTCCAAGCTCATGCACTCGTGCCAGCCCCCACGGCCACAACTGCCACAGGTGATTATCCCCCTGAGGGCAGCCGTGGCAGGACACCACTGACCCTCTCTTTCTATCCCTACTCTAGGAAGGAAGGTGCTGACCCTGTGCTTTCAAGCTCTGAGATTTGCTACCTGGGGGCTCAGCAGGATGGTGTCAGCCAGCCAAGAGCCTGCTGCACACCTGGCAGTGCCGATGTGACCAAGCAGCCGACTGGCACCTCTGTGGCAGCACCTGGCACGGCAAGCACTGTGGTTTGGGGCCCTGCTGCTTGAAGATGGGTGATGGTGGGTGGATCTCCCTCAGCCCCACTGAGTTTGCCCAGCTCCAGCAGTACACAGACTGTGAGTACCGTGTGCCCTCCACACACCCCTCCTGAAGACAGGTTTTAAAAGTCCTGTTGATTTGAGCTGAACTGATGTCATACATGTCCTTTGTGTCCTTCTGGAGATCTAGATTCACAGATTGCATTGGGTTGGAAGGGACCCTCAGAGGTCATCTTGGCCAACCCCCCCTGCAGTCAGCCAGGACATCTCCAACTAGATCAGGCTGCCCAGAGTCACACCAAGTCTCTGATCCTGAAAGCTGCCCAGGGTCACATCAAGACCCTGATCCTGAATGTCTCCTAGGATGGGACCTCAGCCACAGGATCACAGGATGTCAGGAGTCAGAAGGGACCCAAAGAGATCTTTGAGTCCAAGCCCC
Source organism: Ramphastos sulfuratus (assembly GCA_013399055.1). Taxonomy (NCBI): domain Eukaryota; kingdom Metazoa; phylum Chordata; class Aves; order Piciformes; family Ramphastidae; genus Ramphastos; species Ramphastos sulfuratus. Next base: position 78,634 of record WBNM01021897.1, on the reverse strand, counting down.
CTGCCAGCGCAGGACCATACAATCTAGGTCAGGTCACAGAGGAACCCATCCAGATGGGCCCTGAAAGTCTCCAGAGAAGGAGACTCCACAGCCTCTCTGGGGAGCCTATTCCAGTGTTCTGTGACCCTTACAGTAAAGAATTTCCCCCTTATGTTGAGGAGGAACCTCTTGTGCTGCAACTTAAACCCATTGCTCCTGTCCCTGGGCAACCTGTTCCAAGATTTCATCACTCTCATTATGAAGAACTTCCCCCTGATGTCCAACCCAAATCTACCCTGCTCCAGTTTCAAGCCGTTGCCCCTCTTTTATCACTACAAGCTATTCTAAACAGTTCCTCCCCAGCCTTCCTGTAGGTCCCCTTCAGATATTGAAGTGCAGCTCTAGGCTGTTCAGCCTGGGGAAGAAAACGGCCTCAATTTTTCCATCCTCTCATCATAGGAGATGTGCTCCAGCCCTTTGATCATTTTTGTGACCTCCTCTGGACCTATTCCAGCAGAGCCATCCAGGTGGCTTCTTAGATTTTTGGATGGAGAGGGTGGGAGAGTCCCTGCCTCCCAGTGCTGGCTGATGGCGTATGACAGACAGGGGTCTCCATGCCTGCGTGCTCAGGAGGATTTAGCTGAGCACAGTCCCCACTTTGAGGGATGCACAGATGAGCATGGCGCAGTGCCTCCGAAGGCGGCCAGCTCCCACGCCTGGTAGCGAAGCAAAATGCCAGCAAGGAAGCCAGGCTGGCTTTGCCCAAACACGTGGAGCGGCTCCACCACCCGCCTTGGGCTGCCAGCCCTCTGCAGTAATCTTGGTGCTTTTGCAGAGTGAGCCTCCTCTGCAGCTCCTGCCAAGAAGAAGAGGATAATGGTGATGCTGTGAGGTGCTGGGGTTGTAAACAACTGGGGAGGGAGTCAGGGGTCCAAACTCAAGTCCTCAAGGTCCTGTCTCCCAGAAAGCCAGTGTGCAGGCATGCTGGTTGTGGTGGCAGGTGGTTGAGAAGTGGTGCGGCTCAGGGAAGGTAATGGGTATGTGTTAATCCTAGGGAGATTCCCATTGGACTCTAGAAGGAAATGTTTCCCCATAAAACGAGTCAGACATTGGAATCATCTGCCAAGGGAAGCAGTGGATTCTCCTGCACTGGACAGTTTAAAGACTCAGTTTGACAGGGTGCTGGACCATCTCGTTTCAACTACACCATTGCCTAGAAAGGTTGGACCAGATGATCATTGGTGTCTCTGCCAACCTGGCATTCTGTGATTCTCTGAGGTGCTGAGAGCAGGGCAGGATGGGCAGGAAATGCACCCAGGACTGCATGGTGAGGGCAGAAGGGGTTTACAATCTCAGGGGCATTGCTTTGTAGGGGTGCTCTAACCACGGAGGTGAGCTGGCTCCTGCAGCTGTGGAGGGGAGGACTGGGAGTCAAAGGGGCCCCTATGAGCCCCCCAATGTTGTGTTCAGGGCTGCTGTTCATTGTAGGGAGAGATAAGCCTTGTGTGGGCTGGCAGCCTGGGGAGATGCAGTCTGCCAGTCCAAACAGCCCTGTGTAAGCAGCCGCCAGCCCCTGTGACCCAGGCAGACATCCCGGTACAGGTGGGCTGTCAGGGCTGCGGACAGAGGCATGTGTGCAGCGTTCCTGCTGCATCTCCTTCTGCTGCTCCAGGGAGAGTGGGCGCTGCATTGGTGACTCAGACACACAGCACCATCTGCGATGCCCAGCCCAGAATGCGCCTGGTGTTTGGATTGCCTTGGTCAGAGTGTGGAGAGCAAGGCTGCAGCAGTAGCTGCCCCCTCCCTGGGAGCCTCGGAGGCCCTCCCACAAGTCCTCCCCAGCCCTTTGGCCAGGAGACCTCTTGTTAGGCACAAGCTGATCCCTAGCTGTGCTCTGTGACCCTCAGACCTGTCCCAGGTATCCTGAGCAGTTGTGGGCCAGTATCAAGCTCCATTCTCAGCAAAGGGCTAGGGGAACAGGAGCCACTACAGCCCCTTGCTTGAGGAGAGGATTTCACAGCAGCTAACAGGGCTATCCTGTCCAAGAGCCTTCAGTGGACATGCCCAGAAATACCTCTGGAGTTTAGAGACTAACATCCCCTCCCTTTGATGGGTTTTTTTTTCCCCATTTTGCCCTTATTTGTGAATTTTGGAAGGATCAGTGTCCCTCCGGACACTCAGTTTTGAGGACTCCCAGGCAGGGAAACTTAGGAGCCATTTCCTAAATGCCCTGGAAGTCGACACTGAGCATTACCAGTGCTGCCCATCCCCTGGAGGTGGCCAGCCCAGAGCAGAGTCTGGGGATGAGGTGGGCTGCCAAGGGAGTGTCAGCAGGGGACATTCACCCAAAGCCTGTGCAGAGGGCCAGGGCAGGGATAGACAGGCTTGGTGCTCAGCATCATGCCAGTTGGGACTGGGGAGTGATCTGGGCTTCCCTTGCTCAGCACCATAGTTTTGCCCTGTGTCTGCCATTATTTTAGTACAGATAGAAGGAAGAGGACCCAGTCCAGCTCACTATCCATGGGGAAAGCAGGGCATGGGTAGCCCCTTCCCAGGCAAGGAAGGATCAGAAATTGTATATTCAGCAGGAAAAACTTACCTCCACCATCCTGATGGTGGTCTAATGGTGAAGAGGACTTGTTGGCACCACACTCAGAAAAACGCCTTTGTCTCCACAGACTCCACAAAAAAGCTCAAGGATGTCCTGGAGGAGTTCCATGGGGATGGCATCCTCTCGAAGTACAACCCTGAACAGGTATGGCCCTGTCCCCCCCAGCCTCCCTCCACTCTGCTGGCAGCTCCCAGACACCCCAGCTACCCCAGCCCATGGTCCCCAGCTGAAAGCAGCCCCAGGTGAAGTCTGTCTGCCCCTCACCATGGCTATGTTCCTGGGACTGGGAAAGATGCTCCCACGGATGGTAGCATGTTCCAGCCATGCTGCTTCTGGCTGTCCTGGGGACCAGGCTTGCTGTGTGCCCATCCCACCCCATCCCAGTGGCACTGTCAGGACTCCATGGCCATGCTGCTGTCCTGTGTTGGCTGCAGGCTTCCTTGCTGAGAGAATGCTGGGGCATCTCTTTGCCAGGCAGGAGCTGGGAGGGATTTTCTCTCCTCAAAAAAGCAAATGAATTTGCTGTTGCTGGCGTGGGGACAAGGAAAGGCCCTGTGCCTTCGTGCTCTCGCCTGGGGACAGCTGGGCTGTTTTTTCCAGACCATGCTTTCAGAGAGCTGCTAGTGTGCCAGCAGGAGAGAGCGTTTCACAGGGGCCATCATCACTGGAAAAGAGGCTAACCTGAGGAAAATCAGAGAGCTGAATGCAGCGAGGAGAGGCAACAAAATTACTTTGCTCTTCAGGGGCACCAATGGAACCCTTGCTCCAGCTGAGGCCACCAAAAACATTGGGGAGGCAACGTCTGATTGTGATGGGGATGCTCAGTGGAGAAGGAGGAGGTGAAGAGACCTCGGGAGAATGTTGGCCCCCAAGGGCCAAGGTGGGACTGCAGGGTCCTGCTGCTCTGTGCCCTGCCCTGGGGGAGCAAGAGACTTTCAGGGCACAGTTTGTTAAGCCTTCTGCCTCCAACATCTCTGACCTCCTTTGGCCAGGCCAGAAGGTCTGTATTTAGCTCCTCAGTCGTTTGCCCAGAGCTGAGTACCCATCAATGCCTGCTGCCCTCACAGTGAGCTGCCCACCATGCAGAGATCTGCAGGCTCCCAGGCAGGCAAGCTGGTTGCTGCCTGCCTCTGGTGAGTCCCGTCCTGCTACAGCTCTGCCCTTCCCTGCCCTGCCACTCCCCAGCTCCTGCAGCTCCCCAGCTCTGCCCCAAACACCACTGGCCTGGCTTGACTATGCTGCTTCCTCCAGCCAGACCTGGGGATTTCTGGCCCTGCTGCCTCTGGATCCCTTCAGATTGTGTTTCACCACTGAGATTTGGGAAGCTGGCAGTTTTGGGGAGGGTTCTGTAGATGATGTGCCCAGTGAGATGGACTCAGGGCACAGGACTCACAACACTGCCAGCAGCTCTGCACCAACATAGCATGCTCAGGGAGCTTCTGTCCTCCTCTGTCCCCTCCCTAGCCCATTGACTATGAGGGATTTCGCCTCTTCATGAAGACCTACCTGGAGGCGGATGTGCCTGAGGAGCTTTGCCAACACCTCTTCACCTCCTTCAGGCGCAAGATATGCCAAGCTTCCCCTGAAGCCCAGCGCCAGAGCACTGGCATCTCACAGCTCAACAACCTTGGTGAGCCAGCTCTGCCCCTGCCACCCAGCCAGGCACACTGTGGCATGGCAGCATGTCCAGCTCGCTCCCACACCACCCTGTAAGGACAAAGGTTGTGGGATGGCTCCCGCAGTGGGTGGTATTGGGGTCAGCACAGTGGCAAATGGGCTACCCAGGCCTCTGTGCTACTTCAAGTAGGAGAGGGCTTTTCCCAGGGGGAGAGACCCACAGGGCTCGTTACCTTATTCTGCTGTGTACTCAAAGCCCAAGTCACTTTATGATGGCATCTCCATCCAGACAGGGGTGGGTTATGCCCCTGTCACAGGTACCAGTGTGGACAGCCACTGAGTGTGTGGCTGCACCTAGGGCAGGGAATGTGTGCCAGGCCCCCATTTTCTGTGTCCCCCAGCTCCGGGGGACCAGAGACATTTGCTGAAAGGTGTAACCTGCAAAAGAACAGGGAGAATCCTCCTGAGGTTCTTGGCTGCCACGTTGGAGAATGCTGGCATGGCACCATATCCTACCGGCTCAGTCTCAAGCACCATGGCAGCCTGGGACAGGAGTATTCTTGGAGCTGCTGCACCAGGCAGATGGGTGAGGGGCTGCCCTTGGTGTTCTTTGGAGAGCCCTGGGGCTGGGATGCCAATCTGGGGGTTAGCAAAGGGGGTCTCCAGATGAGCAACTGGCACCCAGGCAGGGTTCATTGAGTAAGGGGGTCTCCAGGCACGCCAGGCACAGGCACCCTGGTGTCATGCTGGCAAGGGGAATCTGTCTGCATTGCAGGGATCAACGGGAAAATGCTTCTTAGTGCCCTGGGACGACATGCTCCTGAGCCCAAGAGCTGCCAGAGCAATGCAGCTGAGCCACAGCCAGCATCCCTCACCCCATCATCCATCCCCAACACCTCCCCCAGCTGGTCCAGATCATCCTCTCAGAAGTCCACCACTGGCACCCTTTCTGCTCACAACTCCTCAGGCTCTTCAAAGATCTCTGGGTCCCTGCTCAGCCCTCAATCCTCAGGTGAGCTTGGCTGAGGGGGACATCCTTTGGGAGGCACATGGGCAGTGACAGTGCCTTCCTGATTTCTCAAGCCATGGAGCAGGAACACGGTGCAGTGGATGTGGCCTTCCAAACTTAGTGGGTTCCTGGTGTCTTGACATCTTTGCTTTGCAAACTGAAGCCCCTGATCCCACCCCTCAAAGCCCCTGGCCATCAATGTCTCAATTACCTGGCTGCAGCTCCCAGTGAGGGGAAATTTGAGCGGTGAGTCACAGCTGCCACCAGCCCAGCTCCTGCCAGCACCGGCAAGGGGAGTGCTAGGAAGGGTCCCTTTGCCAGGAGCAGCCATCTGCCGAAGGCTGCTGGCAGCACGGGCACCCGCCGGCGTGGGCTGTCCTGGCAGCCCCATGAGCTGCTACTGCTGCCAGACGAGTTTCTCGCTCCTTCTGGCTGGGCGCTAGGCACCAGCAGGACACATCTCTGTGGGCTCCCACCACTCACCCTGCCCACGTCTGCAGTGCCAGAGGTATGGAGGTCTGTGCCTCAGGGACCAACTGGCAGTGTTCAGCCCTGCTCCTGTCATGGCACTTAGCCCAATGTCCCCTTCACGTGTGCAGTCCTGGTCCTGTGACAGCACCCAGCACAGTGTCCTCTTCGTGTGTCCAGTCCTACTCCTGTACGCAGCCTTACACCCTCTGCTCCTTGCCCACCCTGTTCCAGATGGGTCCCTTCGGGCCTTGTGTCCCTGCTGGGCACAGCTCCTTGTTCTCCCATGCCTGGTGTTCATCACCCTGTCCATGTCTCTGCCTGCAGGCACGAGGAGTGTGGAGAAGAGGTTGCCCTTCAGCCTGAGGAAGAGCCACGGCTCCCTGAAAGCTGCTCCTGCACCACCACCTACCCCTCTGGCCCAAGTGGTCCATCTGAAGGACATTGTCTGCTACCTGTCCCTGCTGGAGAGGGGACGGGCAGAGGACAAGCTGGAGTGTAAGTGAGTCCCTGGGGCCATGGGCTGCCAGTTATAGCTGGTGGAGGAGTGAGCAGTGGCTGGAGGCATTGCCTGAGGGGGTTTGCCCAAGTTGAGGCACAGGGCTGAGTGCTCCTGCTGGCTGTTTGTGGCTGATGCCTTAGAAGCACTTGGGAAACCCTCTTGCCATCACCTGCCTGCCAGCACCTGTGTCCAGCGCAGGAGCACCGAGCAGGGCCATGGCTTTGCTCCCATATCCCACAATCTGCAATGGGCTCAGGCCACATCTTGCTTACATGAGCTAGTCTGATGCCACTCCCTTCCCACAGCCCTGGTCAGTGTGCCCCTGGGCTCTGACCAGCAGCTGGCTTCTCCTTTCCTTGCAGTTATGTTTCGCCTCTATGATACCGATGGAAATGGTCTCCTGGACAGCTCGGTAAGTCCTCCTCAGGGGAGGGAGGAGGGAAGAGAAGGGAAAAAGAAAGAAGCAAGCTACCCAGGGAGGTGGTGGAGTCCCCATCCCTGGAGGTGTTCAGAAGATGCTTGGATGTTGTGCTGAGGGACATGGTTTAGTGGTAGTGGCTTAGCAGTAGTGGTGGGACTGTGGGCTCTGGGTGAGCGATTGGACTTGATGATCTCGAAGGTCTCTTCCAACCTTAACAGTTCTATGATTCTATGATTGATTCTATGATTCAATGAGGAATACAGCAGCATTTGCTGCAGAGCTGGACTGTGGGGCTGGGGGATGCGTGCCAGCTCTGCAGCATCCAGCAGCAGCTAGAGAAAATCCACCCACCAGTAACTGTAGCTCCACATCAGGTCACAGCGCTTCAGAAAATGCAAAGTCGTGTGCAGCTCCCACCCTGGGGCGTTTCCTTTTTGTTCTTTGAGCATCTCCCTCCAAACCAGTGCAAAAAAAACATCTGTTGTGTCAGAACAGCTTTTCTGAGGGCAGACCCACTGCCCATCTTCTGGCAGATTTTGAGAAGAGAGAGCAGCAGCCAGCACCTCCTAAGAAGTGGGGTGTCGCTGGCCCTTTGTGTGAGCAGGGGCTCAGGGCAGCACTGGGTGTACTGGGCTGTGGGCCTGCTGTGTCCCCTGTTGTGGGGTGAGACTGAACACACTACTCATGCCCAAAGCTGTCACTAAGTGCCAGGCACTATTGTTGTCTTTCTGTGCTCAGGAGCTGGATCGAATCATCAACCAGATGATGCATGTGGCCGAGTATCTGGAGTGGGACTCAGCTGAACTGAAGCCTGTAAGTACTGGTGCTGGGAGCAGCTGGTGGGGACGACAGCTGGGGTTCATAGGAGGCATCACCAAGTCACTGCATTCTCCACCACCTCCAGATCTTGAAGGAGATGATGGAGGAGATCGACTATGACCACGACGGGACCGTGACACTGGAGGAGTGGATCCGGGGTGGCATGACCACCATTCCCTTGCTGGTCCTCCTGGGGATGGAAACGGTGAGTGCTTGCAGGGCAATATCAGCCCCATCCTCAGCCACATCCAGCTGCCCTGGCCACTCGTGGAGGAAGGATTGGGGCTGACATCAGAGGCGGAGGAGGGTGGTGATGGAGGGCGTGCAGGGACCACGGGAGGGCACCATACACTCGACAATGCATCCCTGGCCGCAGGGAGACAGTTTGCAGGGAAAGTCCAGGTTTTTGTGTCCCGGTACCTGTTCTGGTGCTCCCTTCCACCAGAAAGGCGAGAGGCGAGGCAGGAGGGATGGCTTCCTGGCAGGAAGATTCAAGCAGATGGGGAATTTGAAGCAGTGCCTGCAAAGCACTCGTGCCTGGTGGTGGTGGCCTGGTCCCAGATGTGGAGTCATCTTCCTGTCAGCCATTAGCAGAGCATCCCTGTGGCCAGACCATGGGAAGCTGCATCTCAGTGCCAGGAGCTGGACATACCCAGGCAGCAGGGGAACGTGGTGGCAGGGATCATAGAATCCTGTAGTATAATCAGGGGAACATGAGGGAAAAGGGGAACAGGGGACAGATCATGATCCCCTTGGGACTGAACTCCCAGTGACAAGGAGCACAAACCTGGTATAAATGGTGGGTTGAGCAGGCAGAGACCCCCAGCAAGGCAGTGACTCCCCCTTGCCCTCCACTCTCCTGCTCTGCAGAACGTGAAGGACGATGGCCAGCACGCCTGGAGGCTGAAGCACTTCAAGAAGCCTGCCTACTGCAACTTCTGCCGCACCATGCTGCTGGGGGTCCGCAAGCAGGGCCTCTGCTGCTCCTGTGAGTCACGCCCATCGGAGCCCCCAGGCTGGCAGCTCTCACCCCATCCCGGTGCTCCAGGGAGGGGGATAGGATAGGTCCCCATCAGTGCTGAGCCCTGTGGATGCTGCAGGGTGATTGGAGAGGAGTCAGAGCCTGTGCTGCTGAGTGACAAAAACTGATGAAGGGTCTGGAGAATGTCTGGTGAGGAGTAGCTGAGGGAACTAGGGTTGTTTACTGTGGAGAAGAGGAGGCCGAGGGGAGACGTCCTTCCTCTCTACGATGCCCTGAAAGGAGGTTGGAGTGAGGTGGGGGTTGCTCTCTTCTCCCTCGTAGCAAGAGATAGGATGGGAGCAAATGGCCTGAAAGGTTTGGTTTGGATATTCGGGAAATTGTCTTTGCTGCAAGAGTGCTCAGGCATTGGAACAGGCTGTCCAGGAGGTGGTGGAGTCATGCCTGCAGGTGTTCAGAAAACATGTGGCCGTAGCAGGCACTTTGGGACGTGGTTTAATGGCTGTGGTGGTGTCGTGTTGATGGTTGGACTTGATGATCTTAGAGGTCTTTTCCAACCAAAACAACTCTATGATTCTGTGATTCTATGCTTCTATAATGCTGACCACCTTTTTCTCTCCTGCCAGTCTGCAAGTACACTGTCCATGAGAGGTGTGTGTCGAAAGATATCGCCTCCTGCATCAGCACCTACACGAAATCCAAGAGAAACACCAGTGTGAGTATGCGTCCAGCATGTCTCTGAGCCAGTGGGTCTCCTGAGGAGCCCTCCCTGAGGCAGTGCAACCACTAGCAGCTGGGCCATCAATATCCTGCTCTGGTCTCTTATGGCTTTTTCCTCTGGGATTTGCCTGACATGTACTGGGCAGCAGCTCAGGAGCATTCCCAGCATCCAGAGCCTGCCAGGGCAGGCTCCATCCCCATCCCCTGGATACTCACCAGAACCCCTGACTGCAAGGTTTGCCATGGCTCCTGGTTTAGGATGGGTGACCACATGAGGGGCTTATTTGTATCAGTCAGCATCCCTGCATGGCTAGCCACCCTCTCCAATCACAGTGGCAGCTCAGCACAGAGGAGATGCCCACAGGCAGGTGGATGCTGTGCCCACAGTGTCCCCCCTCATGCCCGGCAGGTGATGCAGCACACCTGGATCGAGGGCAACTCTCCAGTCAAGTGCGACAGGTGCCACAAAAGCATCAAGTGCTACCAGGGCATCACTGGCCTGCATTGCGTCTGGTGCCAAGTCACTGTGAGTACCATGTGTGGGCAGCCTGGGTGGCCCCTGCGATGCCCTCTGCACATCCAGTGCTGGATGATGCGGAGCTTCCATATGGGCTGGTGTCTGCTGCCCAACATCCCTTCCTCTGACCCCTGCAGCTCCACAACAAATGTGCCTCCCATGTGAAGCCAGAGTGTGACGGGGGCCCGCTGCGGGACCACATCTTACTACCTTCCTACATCTGCCCGGTTGTCCTGGTAAGTACCTCCCTCCTTGCTGATGGGCAGGGTCCCAGTGGAATGTGGCTGTGGCCAAGCTGTCTCCCCAGCTGTGGCACTGCCCACCTGGCATGGAGCACACACCCCTGCCTCTACTTCCCAAAGGACAGGCAGTCCCACTGCCGCAGATCTGAGAGTGACTCCCCTGCCACCACCAGTCCTGAGGACAGCCAGGGTTTCAAATTCAACTCCACCACGGTGGATGGGCAAGGACTTCAGGTGGGTTGGAGTGCTGGGCTGCTGGTGAGCTGTGCTGCAGGGGCATGCTGAGTCCCATGGTGACCGGGTGTTGGCAGCAGTGCTTTGTGCCCTCCAGATCAGCCCTCGGCCTGGGACGCATCCCCTCCTGGTGCTGGTGAACCCCAAGAGCGGAGGAAGGCAAGGGGAGCGGTAGGTGTGGTGCTGCCCAAGGGGAGCATCCCCAGGGTGGGCAGGAGCTGCTTGTCCCCTGGGCTGCTCCAGCACCTCTCTGGAGGGACATGTGCCTCTGCAGTGTGTCCCATGCCTGGCTTTCCTCAGGGTCCTTCGGAAGTTCCACTACTTGCTCAACCCACGCCAAGTGTACAACCTGGACCGTGGTGGGCCCGCGCCAGGGTATGGAGATGCTGTGGCCAATCCCCTGCCCCCTCCCACTACCTTTGCTGTCTCACGTCACACATTCTCTTTCCTGGCTCTCTCCAGGCTGAGCTTCTTTCGGGACACCCCAGATTTCCGCGTCCTGGCCTGTGGAGGGGATGGCACCGTGGGCTGGATCCTGGATTGCATAGGTGAGTGAGGAGCAGCTGTGGTGCTGCACAGCATCATCCACCCACGTCATCCACCCACCATCCATCCCTTCCACCTCCCGCAAGCATGCAGGCTGCCGACGTTCTCCTGGTGAGAGCAGCCTGAGGGCCCTACCAGCATCATTGCCCTTGGGCCAAAGAACAACATGGAGGGAAGCAAGGAAAGAGCCCTTTTGGCCCAAAATTCTCTTTCCCTTTGTGTTACAGACAAGGCCAACTTGGTGAAGCACCCTCCGGTGGCTGTCCTGCCCCTGGGAACAGGCAATGACCTGGCCAGGTGCCTGCGCTGGGGAGGAGGTGAGGCTGGGTGAGCATTGCTGGGGGGTGGTCAGCCCATGGGACCCGTCTCAGTGGCTGTAGCTTGGCAGGTGCCATCCTGGGTGAGGGAGGACCTCTGGGGTCTCGGAATCATAGAATCTCAGAACTCTTTCAGTGGGAAAAGACCTCCAAGATAATGAAGTCCAACCTTCAGCCTGAGATTATCATGGTTATTAAACCACGTCCCAGAGGGCCATGTCCACATGTTTCTTGACCACGTCTGGGGTGGTGACTGCAGCACCTCCCTAGACAGCCTGTTCCAGTGCCTGACCACTCTTGCAGCAAAGAATTTTTTCCTAATCTCCAAACTAAACCTCCTCTGGCACAATGTCAGACTATTTCCTCTCATCCTATCACCTGATAGCAGGGGAAGAACCCAGCCCCCACCTGGCTCCAACCTCCTTTCAGGGAGCTATAGAGAGCCAGTAGATCTCCCTCAGCACCCTCTTCTCCAGGCCAGACAACCCCAGTTCCCACAGCTGCTCCTCACTACACCTGTTCTCTAGACCCTTCATCAACTTTGTTCCCCTTCTTTGGATAAGGCTCAGGGCTTTATCTCAGCCTTGATCCTTGCTGATTAGTGCTTCTGACCCGTTTCAGAAAAAGCTTTCCAGACTCCCAAGAGCCTTTTCCATCTGGGAGAGTCTTGCCATCAGCTGAAATCCATGTCCCTGCTACAGGGATGAGCTGGGTTGGTCTCTCACTGGTGCCATAGCAGCAGCCCTAGGCTCTTCCAAGTGCTTGGCACCCAACTACTGCCAGCCCTGCAAGACCTGGCTGTGCTCCCCTTCATCATCCCACCATGCCCACTTTCTTTTCCTTACAGGCTATGAAGGAGGCAACCTGATGAAGGTCCTAAAAGACATCGAGCACAGCACAGAGGTCATGCTAGACCGCTGGCACATAGACATCATTCCCAGTGACACAGAGGCCAATGGAGACCCTGTCCCATCCACCATCATCAACAACTACTTCTCCATTGGGGTGGTGAGTACTGTGGGGCAGGGATGGGTCTTGGAGGCAGCCCAGAGCACAGCACCCATGTTTCAGCTGGAGAGAGCAGCACAGGGCTGGTAATCGGTGCCCTAATCAGCACTGTCCCATGCCCCCTGGAGCTGCTCAGACATGGCAAAGCAGAGGGAAGAGTTTCAGAGGCCAGAGAACCAGGGAAACTGTCACCTGGGTCTCTGAAGCAGTTGCAGCCTCAAACCCACCTGAATCAAGGGATTCCCAGCTGGTGGGAAATGCCTTGGTTGTCCTGAAGTTGCTGGAGCAATCTGTCCCAGCAGGTGCAATCAAGGAGTGCCAATCTCCTGTGCTTCCTTCCTTGTCTCCTTGTAGACTCATCCTCTCTTCCGAGCTAGGCCCAAGTTAATTCCCAAGACCAGGAGCTAGTGATGTTCCTCAGAGACCATGAAAACTTTTCTAAGTGTGATGAAACTCAGTGTTTGAGCTTGAGCCTTCCCAAGCTGGGAACTCTTCCTGTCTGCTCTTCCTTGCTCACATTCCCAACTTCCCACAATCTCCTGATGTTTTTCTGGTTTTATTAGCATTTGGAATGGCAGCACATCAATGCATAAGCAGGCAAGGAATCTCTCATCTCTCTTTTCCCAGCCAGAAATGTTGAAAGAGCAAGTGTGCAAGGAGCTTTAATGAGGTTCAAGGTATGTTGGATCTCGGGTAGACTTGAGATCTGCTGAACACCCCACCTAAAGCTTTTGCTGAGACAGCTCCCATTGGCAAAGCCCCATTTTGGTGCTTGAACCTGTGGTCTCCTGTTTTCCTAACGCAGGGAGGCCAAGGAGGTTGTCAGCCCTGTGCCACGGGGGCTTTCCCCAGTGCCAGGGGACAATCCTGGGAGCAGCAGAGCTTTGGAGATCTGCAAAGTGAGTCATAGACTCACAGAATCATTAAGATTGGAAAAGCCCTCTGAGATCATTGAGTCCAACCATCATCACCACTGTGGCCATTAAACCATGTCTCCAAGTGCCATCTCTACATGTTCTTTCAAACACCTCCAGGGATGATGACTCCACCAGCTCCCTGGGCAGCCCAATCCAATGCCTGGCCACTCTTGCAGGAAAGAATTTTTCCCTAATAGCCAACCTAAACCTCCCCTGGCACAGTTTCATTGCGTGTCCCTGTGCCCTGTCTCCCTGCAGGATGCCTCCATTGCCCACCGCTTTCACATCATGCGAGAAAAGCACCCTGAGAAATTCAACAGCAGGTAAGGGCTGCCCATGGTTCTCCCTGAAAGCTGTTTGTGGGAGAATGCCCCACCACTGCTGTGCACCATAACGAGGGGATGTGCTGATGCATGATGTGGCTGGTGGGCAGGGCCCCTCGTGTGATGGAGGTCTAAGGCGCTCCTTCAGGACCCCTGCAGCATGACAGGATGCTGGAACTTGGCTGCACACCCAATTAGGTTCATTCATGCTTTATAATTAGCATTGAATTCCAGGACTGGCAGAAGCAGGCCAGGCAGCCAGGGCAGGGCAGGCAGCAGGTCCCAGCTTGCTTCCGCTATGCTCGAGGTGCATGGAGGTGGTGTGATGGCAGCACGAGCTGTGGCTTGCAACCCCCATCCCTGTGTTCACAAAAACCTGCTAGAAAAGCCCCAAATGGACACAAGCATCTTGCTCTGCAGCCCTGACAAGGGATTACAGCTCATGCTCAGCTCTGCTGAGAACTGCTAAAGGCACCCTGTCCCAGTGCTCAGGGACCACTCAGCACCTGCACTCTTCTCTTTTGTGGGGTGTCAGAGTCATGTTTGTCTGACCACCCTCTGTCCCACAGCACACCAGTGGTCCCTCCCTGTGACGGCTCATGTCCCCATTGCAATGGCTCCAGAAAAGCTCTGGGGACAGCTATGGCAATGTGCTGCTCTTGAGCAGGCTGCTGATACTTGTCTGTGATGCAGGATGAAGAACAAGCTGTGGTACTTCGAATTTGGGACGTCAGAGACCTTCGCAGCCACCTGCAAGAAGCTCCATGACTATGTTGAGGTGGAGGTGGGTTGCCTGGGATGGTCCCTGGCTCCAGCCACAGCTTTTTGAGAGATGTTGTCCGTGGGTCCCGTGAGCAGAGCTTTAGGCTGTTCAGGAAGAGGGTGCCACTGCATCTCTGACCCCTTATGGTGGCAGGAGGGTGCAGTGGCTAGCATGTCAATTCCAAGCATAAATTCAGGCTGGGCAAGGAGTGGCTTGAGAGCAGTCTCGAGGAGAAGGACTTGGGAACGTCAGTTGATGAAACACTCATCATGAGCCAGCAATGGTTGTTGGCAGCCCAAAAGACAAGTATATGCTGGCCTGCATCAAAAGAAGTGTGACCAGCAGGATGAGGAAGGTGATTCTGCTCCTCTGCTCTATTCTGGTGAGCCCCCACCTAAAGCACTGCATCCAGTTCTGGTGCCTCTAACGCAAGAACATGGAACTGCTGGAGTGGGTCCAGAGGAGGGCCATGAAGATGATGAGAGGGCTGGAGAACCTCCCCTGTGAGAACAGGCTGAGAGAGTTTGGCTTGTTCAGCCTGGAGAAGAGAGCAGCCTTCCAATTCCTGAAGGAGGCTACAGGAGAGCTGGGGAGGGACGTTTTACAAGAGCTTGTAGTGGCAGGAAAAGGGGCAATGGCTTTGAGCTGGAAGAGGGGAGATTAGGGAAAAATTCTTGACAGTGAGGGTGGTGAGAGATTGGAACAGGTTGCCTAGGAAGGTTCCCCCTCCCTGGAGGTGTTCAAGGCCAGATTGGATGAGGCCTTGAGCAACCTGGTCTAGTGGCAGGTGCCCCATGGTGGTGGGGTTTGAACTAGATGGTCTTTAAGGTCCCTTCCAACCCAAACTACTCTGTGATTCTGTGTCCCACTCTGCTGCAAAGTCAGCCAGCTATAGGTGGAAGAATAGCCTTGTATTACCCCCCCTTTCCAGCTGTATTCGAGAGCGTGCCTGGAATATTCTTTCTGCAAACTCCACGTCTGCTCCCAGCCCGTGTGGGCTGAGATGGGAACAGCCTTTAATTGGAGCTGGGAGGAGGGCCCGAAGTTGCCAGCAGTGCTGTCATTCCTCTGCTCCCGCTACTGCCGTGGGTTTTGTGCTCTGCTGGGAGCTTCAGCCTCTCCTTGTCTCGGCGTAAACGACCTTGTTATATCTTAGGCTTGAGGGCAAGGAGAAACAAACCAAAGGGCTGCTTTAAGTGGGTCAAGGCAGTGGGCACTGGTGGCAGGCAGGGAGAATGCAGAGCTTGAGGAGCTGGCAGTGTGGTGCACATGGCCATAGGCAGATGGACTTTGAAGTTTGTTTCTTGGTAGGGAGTTGCATCTTTCCCAAATCCTGAGGGGAATAGCTGCACTCTGGGCAGCTGGTGAGATGCAGCAGCAGCACCCTTCACTGGCCACACACCAGCATCTCAGGACACATAACGTTCATGCTGCTGGAGGCTATAGAGTCACTGAGTGGTGGGGCTTGGAAAGGACCTCTGTAGATCACCTAGTCCAGCAAGTTGCACAGGAACACATTCAGGCATGTATTGAAGGTCTCCAGAAAAGGAAACTCCATGACCTCTCTGGGCAGCCTTCTCCAGACCTTCAGCACCCTCACAGAATGAAGTTTTTCCTTAAGTTCAAGTGAAACCTCCTGGGTTCTAGTTTGTGCCTGTTGCACCTTTTCATATTGCCAGGGACCACTGAAAAGAGCCCAGCCCGATCCTCTTGACCTCCACGCTTTAGCTCTTGCTGAGCACTGAGAAGATCCCCTCTCAGTCTCCTCCAGACTAAACAGCCCCAGGTCTCTCAGCCTTTCTTCCCCCCAGAGATGCTCCAGGTGCCTCAGCATGTTTGTGGCCTCAACTGATTTCCTCCAGTAGTTCCCTGTCCCTCCTGAACTGGGAAGCTCAGAACTGGACACAGTGCTCCAGATGTGGCCTTACCAGGGCAGAGTAGAGGGGAAGGTGCCCTGTGCTCCTTGAGAGATGCCCTGCGTGCTTCCTGCACACTGCCTGCCGAGATGCCATCTGTGGTGATTGCGCTGGGTGTCGCTGCGCTGGCAGGAAAGGGTTAACCGCGCAGTGTTTGAAGTTGAAAGCTCAGCCTGTCCTCCCCCCAGCTCCCAGGCAACTGTCAGCCCTGCAGAGAAATGGCAGTTTTGTGTTGGAAGTTGGCACTCCGTCTCCTACAGCTCCTGGAAATGAATTTGCTTTTTCCCCAGCTGCAAATTTCGACTCGCGGCATCGCTGCCAGCACGCCGTCAGCTGCCCCTGCTCAAAGAGCCTATTGTGGCCCTGCTGGCACGCTGACAAGGGGGCTGCATGGGGAGACATTGCTCCCCACACGTGTGTGCGTGGGCAGCTGTAGTCCTGCCCACCCTGTACCCCCTCGGGCAGCCCCGGGGCGGCTCATTCCCATCCGGATATGGCCGAGTTGGTACCTCACAAGCTGGCAGGAAAGATGCCTGCAGCAAGGGCGGTGCATGGCTGGGCCGGGAGTGGGGTGGGGTGTGCTATCCGTCCCGCAAGGAGTCAGAGCCCTCCTGCTCAGTATCTGCTGCTTGGAGCTTTGGAGTCTTTTGGGTTCCTACAAATATGAACCCAGTACACAAGGTGTGAATATTTGGGACCCTCACTCCAGGAAGGACATTGAGGTGCTGGTGTCCAAAGAAGGACAGTGAAGCTGATGAAGGGTCTGGGGAATAGGTCTGGTGAGGAGCAATTGAAAGAACTGAGGTTGTTTAGTGTGGAGAAGAGGAGGCTGAGAGGAGGTCTCACTGCTCTGTACAACTCCCTGAAAGGAGGTTGGAGTGAGGTGGGAATCAGTCACTTCTCACATGTAACAAGTGATAAGAGGAAATGACCTCGAGTTGTGCAGGGGGAGATTCAGGTTAGATATTAGGAAGAACTTCTTCACAGAAAGGGTTCTCAAACCCTGTAACAGGCTACCCAGTGAAGTGGTGGAGTCCCCATCCCTGGAGGTATTTAAAAGATGCATGGAAGTTGCGCTGAGGGCTGTGGTTTAGTGGCAGTGGCTTAGCAGTAGTGGGGTGGGGTTGCGAGCTCTAGGGGAGCAGTTGGACTTGATGATCTCAAAGGTTTTTTCCAACCTCAACAGTTCTATGGTTCTGTGATTCTAAATCATGCCATTAAAATGCATTGGAAAAGAAGGGATTTCTATCCTTTACAAGCCTTGGAGAGAGCTCTTCACTCCCAGACCAGGCCTTTTGCTTTCAGCCTGAGGTTGAAAATAAGATGAGAGAGCAGAGCAGAGCACAGAGACGTTTGCTCGTGTGTGCACCCAGCTCCATGTATCTGTGGCTCAGCACTTACTGACAGCACCTTCAAAACAAGATCCAGACCTTCACTCTTTGCTAGAGGAGAACAACAAGCCAGAGCAGTGGCAGCGATTTCTCAGCCCATTCACATTCCTCTCAGCAAGGCAAGTGAAGGCAGTGATGCCATCACATCACCACAGTGCAAGGGAAAAATGGTGCTGGTGTCTGAAAGCGTAGTGTGGCACGCAGCAAAGAGAAGTGTGCAGAATGGAAATGCTCTAGAGAAAGTAACATTGGAATGGGAAAGCTGCTGCTTCCTCCAGAGCTACCTAGAAAGGGGTTCCAGTGTTGTCTGGGTACGATGAGAATCATAGAATTGTAGGATTGTTTTGGTTGGAAAAGAGCTCTAAGACCATCGGGTCCCACTGCCAACCCAACACCACCGTGGCCGCTAAATCATGTCCCAAAGTGCCGTGTCCACAATTTTCTTGAGCACTTCCAGGGTTGGTGATTCTACCACCTCCCTGGGCAGCCTATTCCAATGCCTGACCACTCTTGCAGCAAAGAAATTTTTCCTAATATCCAACCTAAACCTCCCCTGGCACAATTTCAGGCCATTTCCTCTCATTCTATCACCCGCTGCCAGGGCGAAGAGACCACCCCCCACCTGGCTTCATCTCCTTTCAGGGAGTTGCAGAGAGCAAGGAGGTCTCTCTCCTTAGCCTCCTCTTCTAAACAATACCAGTACTCTCAGCTGCTCTTCACCAAACCTGTTTTCCAGACCCTTCACCAGCTTTGTTGCCCTTCTCTGGAAAACACTCCCAGCACCTCAGCGTCCTTCTTGGAGTGAGGGCCCCAAAACTGATCCCAGTAATCAACGTGTGACCTCACCAGTGCCCAGCAGAGGGGCAAGATCACTTCTGTGTTCCTGCTGGCCACACTGTTGCTAATCTGGGCCAGGATGCTGCGGGCCTTCTTGGCCACCTGAGCACATTGTTGGCTGACATTCAGAGAGCAAGAAGACCCAAAGTTAAAAAATGCATTTCCATAACTACTGCTTCCAGTTCTGTGGGGAAGCCAGAGGTGTCAGTTTTACCTTTCACAGGGAATTTTCAGCTGGGGCAGTGCTGCTGTGTGACAGCAAAGCCTGGTGTAGCAGCTTTGGGAAGTTCTGATTTCCCTCCAAAACCACACATCTTCCCTATCATTTCCTTCCAGCCTCATTTCTAGTTTCCAAATCACAATTGGAGACAAACTGGTTTGAGTTTGAGTTTGGTTTTGAGCCAACTTTTTGGTTCTTCAGAGTCAGTTTGAGCAAGGGGAAGTGGGAAAGCACCTGCTGGAGGTGCTTGGGTGGAGGTCGCTCCAAGGCTGAGGTAGTTACTGCCTCCTATTTGGGGTTGCAGCACTGAACCTGACTGAAGTGTTGTGTGGCCTCGTAGGAGTTTGCTTTTCAAAACGTGTAGTAAATTTACTGTCAAAAGAGAGGGGGAAGTGGTAGTGTCAGCCCAGAGAAGGGGTATTTGTTTGCATTCCCAGACCCGGCCACCCAAGAGCTGCCCTGGGGCAGATTCATAGATTCATAGAATGGTTTGGATTGGAAGGGACCTTAAAGATCATCCAGTTTCAACCACCCTGCCATGGGCAGGGACACCTCCTGCTAGACCAGCTTGCTCAAGGTCTGGTCCAACCTGGCCTTGAACCCCTCCAGGGAGGGGGAATCCACAACCACCTGTTGCAGTGTCTCACCACCCTTGCTGTGAAGAATTTCTTCCTAATATCCAGTCTGAAGTCTCATATTTGCTCTGGGGGCCACTCATCAACATGTCTGGGGAGCCCTGCTCCTTCAGCAGGCAAACAGCAGGCAGGGGTGCCATGGCCTGACACTATCCGTGTGTCTGGCAGTGTGATGGGACCCTGCTAGACCTGAGCAACACATCCCTGGAGGGCATTGCCATCCTCAACATCCCCAGCATGTATGGCGGCTCCAACCTCTGGGGTGAGACCAAGAAGCAGCGTGGTTACAACCGGCTGGGCAAGAAAGCACCAGAGAAGCTGCACACCACAGTGGTCACTGATGCCAAGGAGCTCAAGTTCTGCGTGCAGGGTGAGTGGCAGCTCCTGGTGGTGACTGGGGTTTGTGGGGTGTGCAGCGTGGAGAGGTTGCTGTCAGTTCACTCTCTTTTGGGGAGCCAAGGTGACCCCAAGAAAGATCTGGCCAAGCTGGTGGCTCTGCCTGCCTTGGGTATAGTGCAGCAGTGCGTTTCTCAGGGCTGGCCATGCCATGCCATGGTAGCCAGTCAGGTTGTGGCTCTCACGCCCTGCCATCCACCTCTCCTCCAACCGTTTGGGGATCACAGCTTGAGAGATGCCTGGGTGGAATTTGACTGGGCAGCCCTGGGCACCCTGCATGGGTGACAAGCAGTGACTGCTGAGGAGGAGCTGGAAGCAGAGCTGGCACTGAGGACTTCTGTAAGCATCTTCCCAGGCTCTGCCACAGTGCTGCCAGCCTGGCTGGGCAGTTTTGGGAGCAGCGTGGTACCCATGCTGTTACCTGAGTGGCACCTCGCACCCTCTGCTGCAGCCACTGGACCCATCCCTGTGGGCACGGGCAGTCCAGGGTACCAGCAGGGTTTCCCAGCAGAGATTTCCCTGGGTTAGAAAGCAGCAAAATGCCCTTGTTTGCCACCTCCCACCTGCCCCAACCGGGGGCTGGAATGGGAAGAAGCCCCCTTGCTGTGTGGGTGCCAGGACAGCGGTGTGCCAGATACCCCAGGCTGTCGCCAGCTGTCCTTCACTGGGTGAGCTTGTGGGAATGGGCAGAAAGGAGTGGGGCAAAGGCTGTTCCAAAGGGTGGTGAGAGGCAGGAATGCTGGGCACCTGGGCACATCCCCACTTGCAGGCCTGCAGGAAAGCATGGGAGTGCTCAGGAAGTTTCTTTTGGGGAGAGTTCCACCATGGGTGAAAGAGGACCCTGAAAGAGTGAGAGATGAGTGAATTGCCGTGGTGTTGTCTGCCTTTGGTGGTGGCCCAGAAAAGCAGGAGGAGCTGGAAAAATGGCCAGTGAGCAGATCTTACCTTGGGAGGAAGATTGTCCTATTCCCGTACCCTGGGGCAGCTGGGAGACATTCTGCTGCCATTTCACGTAACACTGCAGACAAGCAGTTAAAGAGCTGGTGAGGATCCAGGCTACCACCCTGAGCCATGCAGCACTGGGCACTGCTTCAGACCAGGAATATTTGTGCTGCAGGGATTTTGGGCAGCAGCGCTGGCCAACACCCAGCTCAATGGTCTTGGGGCACAGGGGACATAAGGACACAGCCCCGCTGTTCCAGCAGCCCCAGTGTGCTGGCCCTGATCACAGAACCACAGAATGGTGGGGGTTGGAGGGGGCCTCTGGATTTTGGGTAGAACCCTCCTGCAGTTTCACCTAGAGAAAGTCACACAGGAACACATCAAGGTAGGTTTTGAAAGTGCCCAGAGACAGAGGCTCCGCCACATCTCTGGGGAGCTTGCTCCAGTGCTCCATCAGCCTTAAATTAAAGATGTTCCTCCTCACATTTAGATGGAACTTCTTAGGTTCAAGTTTGTGTCTGTTGCCCCCTGTCCTGTCACTGGGCACCACTGAAAAAAGACTGGTGTTTCAAGGTGATGGCAGAAGGCAGGAGGTCTCTGGGAATGGGGGGACTGACTCAGATCCCTCTGTCTTGCAGACCTCAGTGACCACCTGCTGGAAGTGGTGGGGCTGGAAGGTGCAATGGAGATGGGGCAGATCTACACGGGGCTGAAGAGCGCTGGGAAGAGGCTGGCCCAGTGTTCATCTGTCACCATCAGGTACTTGTCCCAGTCCTGGCTGATCACACACCCAAAAGGAAAAGCTGGCACCTCTGTCACCCTGAGTTCCCTCTCTTTGTACTTTGCAGGACCTCCAAGCTGCTCCCCATGCAGGTAGATGGGGAGCCCTGGATGCAGCCATCCTGCACTGTGAGTCCCTGGGTAGGGGGTAGCTCTGCCATGGGTAGACAGTGGACAGGGGCTGGCGTGCAGTGGGAGAGGGCAGGCAGAGGCTGGGGGCATGGTGAGATGGGGTAGACAGGGGCTGGCAGCATGGTGGGATGGGGCAGGCTGCCAGTGCAGTGTGGCAAAGCCTCTGGAATTGCAGGGAGGCTCTTGCACTTGAACCCTGCAGTTTCTGTCTGTGCCTGTCACTGGTCTGGACACGTGGTAAGCTGTTGCAGAAGCTGTGGGCACAGGGACACACTCATCCCTTGCTGGGGAGATGGGTGCGGCAGCATCCCTTCCCAGAGAAGCTGCAGAGAGGTCCTCCAGCAGGCTGCTTGCCCAGAGGAGAACTCTGCCTGTCCCGGAGTGCCCGAAGGTGGCTCTGGAGCTGTTACTCCTGTGCAGCAAAGCACTCGATGGCCCAGCTAAGGGTGGTCCTGGTGCTTGGTGCTGATCTGCTTCTGGTTCCCTTGAGCAATTTCCTGAGGTCCCTGGGCTGGGAGTGCCCAGGGGGCTGAGGCCTCAGGAGCCCACTGCTGAGCTGTGCTTTTCAATTCTTTTAGATCAGAATTACACACAAAAGCCAAGTGCCAATGCTGCTGGGCCCCCCACAGAAGAGCAGCTTCTTTTTCCTGAAGAGGAGAAGCCGAACTCGAGATTAAGCAGCACATGAGGAGCCACAGCCCAGAGTAACCTGGCATCCTGGTCACCCACCTGCTGCAGGGAGTGCTCAAATCCCTGCTCCACAGCAGAGAGAGGAAACATCTCCACAAGCTTGGTGGGGGTGAACTTTGGCTGGGAAGGCATTGGAAGCTCCTTTCCAACTACCACAATTATCTCTTCCAGCTGATACAGAAGCAGCGGGTGAAGGCAGGCTGGCAGCTGGGGAGTGTGTTCACCAGAGCTGGTGCTAAGGCTGGTGGTTTGCCACCCCTCCTTTATTTACTACCAGCCCCAGCCCCGTGGCAGAGCTGCAGAGGAGCACTCCCCTGAGGAACATTATGCTTCACTTATTTATTTTTTTACCCTCTCAAAGGACACTCGATGTTCTGCTGTGCTAGCTTCCCCTCCACCAACCCTTGAACATGGGAGAAGTTATTTATTTCCTTAGGCTAGAGGAGACAGTTTCTGCCATGCAGTTGGCATCTCTGGGGTGGGTCTGAAACAAATTCAGAGACAGCCCTGACTGCTGGCCCTGCTTGCTGCCAGGCATGGGACGAGCTGGGGACAAGCAGTGCCTGGGCCATGGGGACAACCATGGGGTGGACAAGAGGAGACTGTGTTTTGATGTGGAAATGGCAAAAAAGGCTATGAATCCTGGGAACTCCCCATGCCCCACCTTTGGCCTTTGTGTTCATATTTATGTATTTATTTAGCAAATTTGTGAGGGACTTTGGGGATTGCCTTCTTCTTGGACACCAACCTTCTCTGCTGGCTTCCCCCATGGCACGTCCTGCTGTGTGGATTTTTCTCTCTTGTAACGTCCACCAGCCTGTGCCAGGGACTGGAGACCCTGAGGACAGACATCCAGAAGCTCTTCTCATTTGGAAATGTGTCCCCTCCTGCTTTTTCACTTCTTCTCATGTGCTTTGCCAGGCCTATGCTCTCCCCGTGGCTCCTGGTACTGCTCCAGTGCTCATGGATGGCTGCAGGGATAGGGGCAGAGCTGCTGCACCTCGGTTTCTGCATGGCCAGGTCTCCCCTGGCCCCACCCTGAAGCCAAATATCTCCACAGCTGCTGCTGCTGCCAGCCCCTTGCCCACACCCAGCCTCTCCTTGTCTCCTCACCCAGCTGGCTGCCAAAGCTCAGCAAAGATGCACAGGCAGGTTTCTGTGGCCTCACCTGTGTGTGCCCCACCAGGACTGTGAGGACAGATCACAGGGGACAGCTTCTCCCCAGGACGCAGCAGGGACCAGCACATAGGTGACTACATGGAGGATGCAGTGGTCTGGTTCATGGTGCTCCCAGGACTGGCCCGTGGAAAGGCTGCTGATTGCTTATGCAGGCACCTACTGCCTCCTGTGGTGGCCCTCTCTGGAGGGGACACTACTGCCAGGTCAGCCTCTGCTCCCAGGCAGCTCTCCAGGCTCTGGTGGAGGCCCTGTGCTGCTGTGGGCAAGCTGGAAGTGGTGTGTGCCTCGTGGACATGGCTGCATGCAGGAAGGGTACCACTGCTTGTCCCTGCTATGCCCCTGACAGAGAGCACAAAGGCCACCCTAGTGACCCAGCACCTGGTGCCTCCCTGTGAGGTAGGCTCCCATTCACTAGCTTTCCCCTGGCAGTGCAGAGGGTACTGCCATCATTATGCTTCAGAGCCTCACCCTCTTCAGACAGGAATGGTGCTGTTGGGCACCTATTCAAGCTTTAGCTTGGCGTTGTGGAGTCTGTAGGGCCCTACTGCCATGAGAGGAGGCCATGGCACTCCAGGGGCCTCTTAAGTCCCCAAGTCCACCTCAGCCAGGGCACAGAAGGATGTTCTGGTGGGCTGCTGAGGTGTCCTTTTCTCCAACCCTTTGCAACATCAAGAGTGATCTGGGAAACGAGTGTTGGCTGCAATGCCATACCAGAGAGGCCCCCAGACACAAGCTGGCAGGGGAGCTCCAGTATTGCTTAGTGTGCAGAGGGGGCTCAGCACCACAGGGAAATGGTCTGAGCACAGGCCTGTGTGGCTAGTGCAGAGGTCACCACAGCTCACCAGAGCAGCTGCCTGCATGATGGGCATGCTCCACCCATGGTGCAACAATCCACTGTCCTCCTCCTTCATCACCCGGGGCAGCCATTAATGAGTAGCCAGGTGAAGGCATAGGAGAACAAAGCCAAGTAAGCCTCGGGTGCCATGGAGCAGCAGCCTCCCTTTCCCCAGTCTCTCCTCGGCAGCAGCAGAGCTCTGCAGCCCCCAAGCATGGGGAGGGGGAAAGGGGAAAATCCTCAACCATCTCCAGAGCTTTGCCAGCAGGCAGGGTGCTGGGTTTGGCCCGTGGGCTGACATCAGCCAAGGTCAGCAGAGTTTCCAGCAGCAGGTTTGGCTCTGTTTCCCTGCCTGCTTGGCCTCAGCCCTGTGTTTTATCCTGGGGCCCTGATTACAAGGTTCCTGTGTAGAATCAGCAGTGGTGTCAACCACAGACCTGCTCCTTGCACCCAGGCATGGTCTGCTGGGCTCTGGGCAAAGAGCAGCTCTCAGACCTCTCTGCCGCAGTTCAGTGGTGGCAGAACTTGCGGATGCAAGTGGGCACTGTGCCCGTGGTCATGGGTCCAGAGGTGTGCCATGGGCAAGAAGCACTCATCTGAGTCCCAAGTCAGAGGGGAGCACTCAGAGGCATGTCCTGCAGAGCACAGGGAGCTCAGAGCCACCACTCTGCACCAGCAGGAAGATGATATGCTGGCACTGGTCTGCAGATAGTTACAGGCTCTGATCTGGACACCCAGAGGATCTGACCCTCTTCTGATGATCAGTGGGACAGCCCCTGCCACCTCCCCCAGGGGATGCAGCTTCAACTCCAGCTTAGCCAAAGCTTCAGTTCAATGGGCCAAGCAGCTAACCACCTCCTTAGTCCAACAGTACAAAGGTCTCCAGCCCAGAAAGGGATCTGCAGGGGCTGGGACACCAGCCTGGATGTCCCCAGTTCTGGGGAACAATGAGGCACACATCCAAGAGGTCAATGAGGCTCCCCAACCCCCTTGTCTCTCTTGGTATTTCCTTGGCCTCGTTCACCACCCCACCCCCACCCCCCCCAAGGCTGCAAGATGGAGCAGGACACACCTGAGCCCCAGGTACCAGTGCCAGTGTGCTGGGGGACTCCTGAGAGCTGGACAATACCATTCCCGTGGGATCCCCTCCCAGCCCAGTACCAGCCTGTCATCCCCCTGTGCATAACTGTGGTTGCTTGCATGGAAATGGTGTCTGTAGCCTACCACGTGTTGCTGTGTCCAGCTGGACTGCTGTGGGCTTGCCTCAAATAAAGATGGTGGTAAAATACTTGGCTGATCATGGAGTGCACTGGGGTTTCCTGATTCCTTGCCAGGCAAGGGGTCCATGGAGTCCCCTGATTCGGGGTGCTGAGGCCGAAGTGGTGTTGTCAGCAGCAGCACAGTGGAGCGATGCTCAGCAGGAGCTGCAACTGGCTAAATTTGGAGCCTGCCAAATTTTTTTTGTTTCCCCAGAGTGGGCTCTATATTTAGCAGGTACTGGTCACCATTCTGTCTCCCAGCTCTGGCTCTCCAAGGACTTAAACTCTCTCCAAGGCATCTCTTCAGCCTCCCACCAGCCTGCTCCATGGCTGCACTTGGCCCTGTCACCTCTCCCTGTGCTGGGTGGCAGCCGGAGGCCCAGGGGTGCTAGAGCAGCCTCTGGCTAGTGTGGCATCACGGCCACCTTGGGTCACCATTTGTGCACAGCTCTGTGATGACCCATCTTGTCCTCAGCAGCCTGCCTTGCTCCCTGGCCCAGGTTTTGCCACTCACCCACCCACCCATGTGTCATCTGCTAATTTTACCAGCAGTGATTTCATCCTGGTTGCCTGTGTACAGAAGGGAAGTGAGAATGCCAGCACCTGCAGAGCTCCCCAGGAGCAGTACCCGGGTGGCAAGGACATCCCGTACCTACTGTGCACTTCCTCTCCCTCACTCTTCAACACACAGGCATTCAGTGGGCAGCATATGCTGGCAGCAGCCCCCCCCCCCCACTCCCCCAAATTTCACGTAGAATACGTAGGAGACAAGCTACCTGCAATTACCAGTGTCATTCCTGGGGGATCATGGTTGCCCTGGAGGACTCTAGGAGCTCATCAGTACCCCAACATTGACAGAGAAATTCTGGCTAGCAGCCCAGAGACATGCTGGGCAGCTCCCCCCGGGCACTGCCAAGCCCTGACCCTCAGGGATTTAAAAAGGGTGAGGACAACCCCATACCAAGAGGTCTTCTAACCCCTGGGCATTTTCCCAGGATCCAAGCAGAATGCTCTTCTGCTTCCCAAACTGAGAGAAGAAGTGTGCAACAGAGCATTATCCCTCATCCCCTTGTTTTTCCCTTACCATCATTCATTTCCTAGTCTCAACTTGCAACACCTTGAGGCCTCCATACAACTCATTTATCCTGTGTGACCTGCACAAGTGGCCACTGGCAGGCCTCCATAGCGAGTCTCATCACCTTCAGGTGGGAAAACTGAGTCACTCAGCAGCATAACACCAGGGTGGGAGTCCATGGCGGGCCCCAGCAGCATAGCTCTGTTCTAAACTCGTTCCCAGTTCTCTGAGCTATTTGCAATCCTGCAAGTGCTTGTCTCCATGAACCCACTGTGGAGGGATATCTGTGGCTGGGGCAGCACTAAAGCCCCTAAAGGGAGGAGCCATTTTTCTTATGGCCTTCTCTAAAGAGATCCCCCTCTCAAAGGCTAGCCCATCTCCACGGTGTCTACAGTGAAAAGGTTGTTAGGAGCAGGTACCCAAGCGTGCGTGACCCCGGGCTAGCAAAAGGACCCGCGTGACACTGCCTGGCTGGTGTAGAGAGGGAGGCCCCCAAGGCAGATGAAGTCCGAGGTCCATGCTCTCTGCAGAGCGAGCTGCGCGGCAAGGTCTGGGGCACGACATACAGGGGCTTGACGTTAGCCCAAACCCGGCTCCCCGAGTTGTCCCACCAACCCCCAGGGCCACCCGTTAAACCCCCACCCCCGTGCCGCGGGAGGAAGCCACGGTCCCTTTAACTGCTGCGCTCCCCCGCCCCGCCCGCCGGCCTCTTCCCCCTTCTATTTTTTTATGAATGAAAAACGCTCTAGGTGGGGCCATGCAAATAACGCTTCGCCCGTTGGCCGCCTCTGGTCCCGCCCATCGAGCCGCCCTCAATGGTACTCGGCGGACCGGCGCGCGGGCGGGCATGGAGCGCCGATCGCAGCCAATCATGCTGCGCAGGCCGCCGAGAGGCGGCTTGCCATTGGCCAGAGCGGAGGGTAAACAAGCGGCGCGGGGCGGGGCGCAGCGCAGCGCAGGCCGCTGGCTCGGGTCTTGTGGGCCGGCGCGTGAGCGGCAGTGCGGTACCCCGGCAGAGCGGCGGCAGCGCCCTCGGCTCGCCTCCGCCTCGCCCTCGGCTCGCCTCCGCGGTGGCCGACCCCGCGGCGCCCCGGCAGAGTACGCGGTGGATGGCGGCGGGGCGCGGCGCGGCCCGGGGCGGGGGCGGTGTTTATGAATGGCGCGGGCCGCACGGTGTGAATGGCGATGGGGGCGCGCGAGAGGCGCGCGCGGGGGAGGGGGGAAGGGAGAGGCGGAGTTTATGAATGGGGCACTCGGGGCGGCGTGGGAACGGGCCTGGCTGCTGCGCGGCCCTGCAGCGCTCAGCACCGGGCAGCGGCGGCTGGAGGCGGCCAGGAGCGCAGCGGAGACGCGGAGCGGCCCTGCCTGTTTGCCTGACGGGCCCCCTCCGCCCGCCGCCGCGCCTGATGTCACGGCCGTTTCTATAGAAATCGGTTGACATCACGAGCCAGGAGGCTGCGATCCACCACGGCAGGGGTGGGCCGTGGCTCCCCGGGGAGGAGCGCCGGTCCCGCACCGAGCCAGCCCCGGGGGCTGCAGGAGCTAGGGCCTGATCCTGTGCCCCCTCCCCTTCACCCCGCAGCCGCGCACCTGCTGGAGCCCGGGCGGGACTCCCATTCCCGGGCCAGCGTCGATGCTGAGCGGGCCGAGGGTGCTGCCTGCCCCCCCCGCACCATGGACGGCTTCTACGACCAGCAGGTTCCCTTCATGGGTCCCGGGGTAAGTTTGCCGTGAGCCTCGCTCCCTGCTGGA
The DNA here is from genome assembly GCA_013399055.1 of Ramphastos sulfuratus. Classification (NCBI taxonomy): domain Eukaryota; kingdom Metazoa; phylum Chordata; class Aves; order Piciformes; family Ramphastidae; genus Ramphastos; species Ramphastos sulfuratus. Next base: position 50,603 of record WBNM01021897.1, on the reverse strand, counting down.
ACCCCTTCGGCCACGGGGATGTCTCCTCTGTCCTGGGGCACCACCACATCCTTAGGGGCTGCCAGCTTCATGGGCTGCTGTCATCCTTGTCCTTGCAGAAGTCCTGCGCAGAGGAGGGCCGAGGCCGGCCAGGATCTGATAGGAAAAGGAAATTTTTGGAGACTGACCTGGCCCACGACTCAGAAGGTAGGCAGGGCTGGCCTGGGCAACTGTGGCCCCGCTGCAGCCCTGTGAGGCTACTCGCTTTCTGCTCGCCTGTTAAGAAATAATCCTGTGCATAATAGCAGTTTTATTTATTCTTCTGTGGAGTACATAAGTCTTTCACTCTGTTCCAGAGCTCTTCCAGGATCTCAGCCAGCTCCAAGAGGCCTGGCTAGCCGAAGGCAAGTCTTCACCTCTACTTTTTGCCATATAAAATCTCCCCACGAGCATTTTTTTGAGACCTGAAAATGCCGTGAAATCACTTTTTTTGTTGTTGTTATTTTAGCTCAGGTCCCTGATGATGAACAATTTGTCCCAGATTTCCAGTCTGACAACTGTAAGTGGTTGTTCTGGGTTTTCATTCTCTTGGGGGGGTGAGGGGGAGGGGAAGTGTTTGGGTGTTTGTGAAAAACCTTGTGCTGGGTTTGGAGTCTCTTCTTTGGGAAAGAGACCACTGTAGGGGCTGAAGCTGTGAACTTTTGGGAGAAAGCACGTGCAGATTTGGATTCATCACCATGAAACTGGCTATGTGCCAGGGGAGGTTTAGGTTGGATAGTAGGCAAAATTGCTTTCCTCAGAGTGGTCAGGCATTGGAACAGGCTGCTGAAGGAGGTGGTGGAATCACCATCCCTAGGCGTTTTCAAGAATCGTGTGGACATGGCACTTTGGGACATAGTTTAATGGCTGTGGTGGTAGTTGGTCAATGGCTGGACTTGATGATCTCAGAGGTCTTTTCCAACCAAAACAATTCTATGATTATATGTCCTGTCTTTTGTAAATGGGGAAAATCATAGCCAAATGCATGGAAATCTCTCTAACTGATCTCTGGGCTCCTCTGAGGCTTGCTGCTCGTTCGTGGTAATGTTAGTTTGCTTATCAATGCTCCTTTTCAAGTGGATGTGAGAGTCTGTGCTGGTTAGCCACAATCTCTGCAGCTTCTGGAGCTTTTTACAGCCCCGGCCCAGCGCAGTTGGCAAGAGCAGACCTGAGTGGTGAAACTTGAGCCACTTCAAGCAGCATTAATCACTGGCAAGCAAGCGTGTTTCAAAGGAGGCCAGTGAAAATGCAGTCCCTCTTGAATTGCATAAGAACAAGAGTTGGTTCTGAGCCGCGGTTCTTTGCCAGGATGGGTTAGCGGCAAGGGCAGGGGCTGGCTCATGACGCGTGGTGCTTGCACGGCTGGCGGGCGCTGGCTTTCCTGGCGTTGAANGAGGAGAGGGGAGGGGAGGGGGACGGGGGGAACAGGATGTTTTGAGTTGTTACCTGGCAAACAGAAGTAGTAGCTTGGTGTCGGTGGCTGGGTTTTGCTGGCTGAGCCAGACAGCTACAGAACTTAAAGGAAATCAAATTTAGCCTGCAGTCGAACAGATTTTTTCATTCCAGTTTTGTCACAGCATGCAGCAAGGGTATCTTCTTCTACAGTAAAGGCGTGCTAATTATTGCTCTTTGATTACTTGTGAGTGGGAAGCTTGCCATTAAACTGTTCCAGACAGCCCAAGTTTCAGAGGCTCTTTCCCCCTTGTTTCCCCCGAGATAAAAGATGAGCCCCGAGTCAAACCCAACTGGCTGCTGACATCCCAGTGCAGCCCTACAGCTCTTGCTTGGAGCAGTAGAAACTGCAGTGTGCGTGGGAGGGTGGCTCTTGGAGTTGAAGCTGTTTCCAGTGCCTTTTGGCAGTCTCTTGTTTCCTTGTAACCTGAAGAGCTCAGGGAGAAGAGACCAACTTCTCTGGGCAATGCAGGGGAGAGGAAAAAAAAGGAAGCACATTTGGTTGAGACTGTTAAAATGTTCTCCTGATCTGTTCAGCCTCTGCAGAGCTGGTATTGAAACGACTTTGTCACTTGAGAGGAGAATGTCCCTGAGTGACTCCCTGCTACAATAACCTTTCCTCTTTCCCAGGGAGAGAAATCAAAGGTTTCCCTCACTGCTGTGCAAGGGGCTGTGCTGAATCTGGGGGTGCACAGGCTGGGATGGAGGAGGACAGGGAGTCTAGCTCTTCCATACCAGCACCATGGAGTGTTAAAAGAGAAGAGTCTCTATCTTGCAGCTTCTTGGCCTTACCTTCTCATTTCACTCTAGCTTTGAACATGCTTTCAGTAGCAGGGATATGTTCCTCTCCTGGGCTGGGGGTTGTGTTGGGGTTCATTGCTTCTAGGGGGAAAGAAAATGCTTCTCTAGCCTGTGTGGACATGCATTCAGTGTGGCTCCCACAGCTTTGTGCCTTTTCCCTGTGGAAGCTGCTGCTCTTTCTTATCCTGTCTCCTGCTCGGTGGCCCTGGTGTTCTCAGGCCAAGCTTCCTTGACATAGCAGCAAAAAGGGACAAACCAGGCTGAGTTTGACCCCACTGCCATGGAGAATGCCCTGGTGTGTGTCATGTTGAGTCTCTGAGATGCTCTGAACTGCAGCATCATTTTTAAGCATGCTGAAAGTCCTCACTGCATGGCAGCTACTCACAGCCCAGCTGCTGCCCGTTGGCTGTTCCTGATTTTTGTAGCTGAAGTCCCTGGCTGACGTGGGTTTAAAGCTGGGCTTTGGCAGCAAAGTGCTGTAACAGGCCAGAGGAAATCCTGCCATGGGGATGGAGAAACCTGGGCTCCTGAATAAGGACTGTTTCTCTGGGTGTCCTGGACCAAGCTGCAAGTCTCAGTGCTTATAACTACTCTGAGATGGAGTAGATTCTCCCAGGAAGGCGAGAAAGCTGAGGGTGACTTCTGCAGAGCTCACCGTGGTGGCTGTCACACCGCATCACTGACCTGGCATCGGGACAAGGGTGGATGTGTGATGTTGTAAGTCAGTCAGCTGTGTAAGTAGCTGGTAAGCCATGAGGTTGTGCCAAGGAGATCAAGCACTAGGAGAGGCTTTGCTTTTTGCAGGGGTTTGTTCCCAGGGGACTTGTGGCCTCCTGCTCAGGCAGTGCAGGGCTAGAGCCACAGGCAGGGTGTGGAGCAGGATTTCTTGCACACCAAAGATCTAGCAGGAGGTTTGTTTCTGAGGAAGGGTAGTTAGAACAAAGGAAAGCAGGAGCCTGGCTTCTATTTCTGGCTCCTCTCCTGGTGTGACCTTGGGTATGTCCTGCAAGGGGCAGGCAGGGAGCTTGGCTCCCAGGTGATGGCTTGATTAAGTGCCAAAGTCCCCAGCTGGTAGCTGGGCTGGAAATGGTGGGTCGGTTGCCTTCTCTGTGGCTGTGCCCCAAGGGCAGTGGGTGCCATCAGCAAAGCCATTGGCCTCCGGGCTTGGCTTCGTAGAAGTTCCATCATGCTGATAGTTGGAAAGTTCTGTCTCCTACCAAGGGATTCACTGACAATTCAAACAGTTTTAGGAGGTCACCTTTTCCATGGGAGACCTCTCGGCTGAAGGCTGACATTTGGAGCATCTCTAGCTTGGCTAACAGTACAACACTGCAGGGGGTTGGTATGCCTGAGACCCCCATCTTCCCCTCCTGATTGCGCACCCAATGTGCCTTCGAGGCACTGGGGCAAGAGGATCACCCTCCCTGGGAACCCTCCTGCCATTTTCCCTGCTTCTCGCCTGGCTGCTCAACACAAAGGACCCCAAACCAGCTCCTTCCTCCCACCAGCCTCAGTGTCCCCCTTGGCTCCTGCCATTGGGTGCTGCAACCTCACCGCCCTCACCATTCCCATCCCCCCCCGAGAAGGCTTAGGGTAGCTTGGAAGGATTGGAGTTCAGTGGGATGTTTGCCTCTTGAACTTGTACAACTGTGGGACGCTGTGACGGGGTCACCTTGAAGCACCATGGCTGGAGGAAGGTGAATGGCATTTAGCTGCTTGCTGACTTTTTGGCTGGCTAACTGGGAGCTGGGCCATCGTGGCCCTGCTCTGTTTGTGTGAGGAACCCAAGCGCTGCACGGAGTCCAGCCCTGGCCAGCTGCTCTGTTAGGATCTTACAACTCATTTCCCATTCCTTGAATGGCAGGCCTGAGCTCTGAGGAAATTTTTCTTCCTTTTTTTTTTTTTTTTTTTTTTTTCCCTTTCCAAGCCACATGAATGGAGTGCTCCAAATTGTTTGTGAATGGAGGGTGGTGCCACTCGCAGACTTTCCTATATATTTTTTTTTTTTTTTCTCTTCTCAATGAATAACCAGCCCCCATTGTAGGGCTGGCTGAAAAACAACCGGCTCCAACAACACGGAGCCTGTTAGGCAGAAACATGCCCGCGACAGGCAGCTGGAGCCCTTCCAAGGCTGGCTCCCTTTTCGGTGTCCCAAAGCTCATGGGGCGCCCAGGCTTTGCTGCCGGCCCCCCAGTAAGGTTAGAAATGCTGAGAGTGGCAAAACCTCACGGGGGGGGGTGGGGTGGTGGAGAGGAGGAGGAGGAGGAGGGGGATAAATCTGGCTCGGGAGCGGGCGGGGGGCTGTGCTGGCTCAGCGCTGGGCTTTGTGTTTCAAGTCCTCCTTGGGGGGTTTTATGCCCTTGGTACCAGCTGTGCCGGGCCTTTGGTGGTGGTGGGGAGGTAGAAAGAGGAGTCAGCAGCTCTTTAAAGGTTTTGACAAATTAGAGGAGCAGCTAATTACCTGGCAAGCTGGGAACAGTTGTCCTGCAACTATTTGCTCCTCTGTGCTGTAGCTGGGCTCTGTTTAGACTTTACATGAGGCTAATACTCCACTTCCGATTCCTCTTGGCTGCTCTGCAGGCACTATTTAGGTACAGAGCTCTGAGGCGCTTTCCCTTTCCTAGAGCGCCTGCTTATAGCAATTAATTAGCTTAAGCCTGTATTGCTTGGTTTAAAATTATATATAGTGAGTGGGCTTAGGGGGGGCTGGGAAGGATTCAGGTTCAGTGGGATGTTTGACACTTGAACTCATACCATTGTGGGACCCTATATCTGGGTCTCTTTGAAGCACCTTGGCTGGAGAAAGGTGGATCCCACCTCTTTGTCTGGCTAACCAAGGGCTGGGCATGCCCCTGCAAGGGCAAGCAGGTTGCTGTGCCCTGCTTACAAACTCTTGGAGCTCCAAACTGTCAGGCTCCCTTGATCTTCACCCCTTAGGGAGGCAGGGGCTGCCAGTGGTGCCTGGCTTCATCTCTGCTAACTGAGGGGTTTTTGGCTTGGCCTGAGTAGTGTCTCATCTGCAGCTGTCAATGAGCTGCCTGCAACCCTCTTGCCCCATGCCATTCCTGTCTTGAATCCCAATGGGGAACAACTTCCCCTCTGTGAGCCATGTCACAAATTCACAGATTGCATAGAGTTGGAAGGGACCTTCAAAGGTCATCTTGGCCAACTGCCCTGCAGTCAGCAGGGACACCTCCAGCTCGATCAGGCTGCCCAGGGCCACATCAAGTCTGATCTTGAACGTGTCCAGGGATGGGACCTCAACCATATCCTTTGGAAACCTGTTCCAGTATTTCACCACTCTTACTGTGAAGAACTTCCTCTTGATGTCCAACCTAAATCTACCCTGCTCCAGTTTCAATCCATTGCCCCTCATCCTATCTCTACAAGCTCTTCTAAACTTGGTCCTTCCCCAGCCTTCCTGCAAGACCTGTTCTGATATTGAGATGCAGCTCTAAGGTCTCTATGGGGTCTTCTCTCCCCAGTTCTTCCATCCTGTCTTTGTAGGAGAGGTGCTCCAGTGCTGTCCTGGGCTGGTGGGACTATCTCAGCCCTGACAGCTCTGCCCTCCTCAGCTTGGTCAACCAGCATGTCAAGGTCTACTGAGGCACCATATAACCATGATTTGGTTGCCTGATGTTCCTGGGGGTGGGGTAGTTCAGCACTTCACTTGTGAGCAAAGAGCACCCATGGGTGATGTCCCACATCACTTTCTCCTCCGTGGGTGAGTCTGTATCCTGGTCTCATTGCAGTGGTCCTGCATGCCCCACCTCCAGCAAAGATCAAGCGGGAGCTGCACAGCCCTTCCTCGGAGCTGTCGTCCTGCAGCCATGAGCAGGCTCTGTGTGCCGGCTATGGGGACAAGTGCCTCTACAACTGCTGGTAGGTAGTGCAAGGGCAGCTGCTGCCTGCAGACCCCTCCTGTCATGGTGCAGGGTCTGGTCTAGCTTGTCAGCCTGTGCCCTGTGGGGGTGTCCTACAGCATTGCCATCAGCCCCCAGCCTCTCTCCTCTCTGCAGTGCCTATGACAGGAAGCCCCCTGCCGGGTTCAAGCCATTAACGCCGCCAGCCACGCCGGTGTCCCCTGCACACCAGGGACCAGCCCTGCCACCACCGGCCCCAGCCGTGCAGGTGGCTGCCCATGGGGTGGCCCCAGCCCCACACCCGCTGCAAGAGCAGAGGCCGCAGACCTTCGCCATGCCGCAGCCGCCTCACCCGCCCATGCACATGCCAAAGATGATGTCTGAAAACCAATACCCTGCAGAGCACAGGTAAGGCTTCCCCTGGCAATGCCAGCACTGGCATCTTGCAGGTGGGCTTATGGGCACTTTGGCCCTCCTGAGATGGATTCATGGCTTCAAACCATGGGGAAGGAAGGAGGGTGCCTGTCTTCTTGTTCCCTTGCTGTGGTCATGAGCTATGGGCTGGGCGTTGCTGCCAGAGGGCCTGTGGAAACCAGCACAGCAAAACTTGCCCTTGCCATTGCAACCTTGTGCCTCTTCCTCCCCATGGGGACCTGCTTCCAACAGTCTCTGGGGACCATGGGAAGATCCTTCTCCTCTCCCCTGGAAAAGGCGAGGGTGGCAGAGGCTGGTGCCTGCATCCGTCCGTGTAGCAGTTGATGATGGTGCTGAGTCAGGGCTCCTGCTTCCCTCTCCTCCCACCCGCTGCAGCTCTTCTGCCTGAGCTGAATGCTGCTGGGCTGGGATCTGGGAGCATCCTGGTTCTGTCTCTGAGCACCCCTGGCCTGAGGGTCTGTCCTTAGCTGCCTTCTGCATCATGCAGAAGTCCTGTTAATTTGGGGGCTGTGGAAGAAGAGACCTTGCTCCCTGCTTCCTCTCCAGGCTGTGGCTTTGTTCCCCATCATCCCTGCACTCCCTGAGGCTTTGCCAGGTTTGCTTGAGCAATCAGATGGTGGCATGGCACAGGTCACAGTCAACCTCCATTTTTACTTGTGGCCTCCTGGATGCCCTCTGCTGCGGTGATGGCTGATTTCACCACCAGCAGTGTTCCCTTTAAGGCATGAGGCTGGATGTGACAGCCCAGCAAAGGCCATCGTGCAGCAGGGCCGTGGAAACCCGCAGTGGGTAAGCATCTCTCCCAGGCAAAGATGAGCTTGGCTCTGGGAGACTGTGGAGCTGGGGAGGGGCTGGCTGTGACCCCTCGGGCAGCATGGTGCCAGTGCAGGTCTTGAGTTTCACTCAGGAAGGGCAGAGGGACATGGCTCGGAAATGGAGTAATCCCAGCTCGGCAGCTGGGAGGGCTCCGGTTACAAAGCCAAATGGCGCTCGGCCGGTGAGAGAAGCCCGGTGCGGAGATCAGAGATGGCCTTTCAAGGTGCCAGAGGATGGAGGGATGCATCAGCACCCCCTCGAGATGGTCCCTCATCCACTACCACCACCAGCAGAGACCATGCTGGGGCTGGAGCTGAAAATAGTGCTCGCTGCTGCCGAGTCCAAGGTTTAATTCCAGCCGTGCAGTGGATTAGCAGCCGGCTGGAGCTCCAGAGTGGATTTGGCTTTGCGTAAGCGCCCGCCTGGGTGCAACATCCTCATGGGCCCCACGGCTCTGCTCTGCCACCCTGGGGGGAGACTGTGCTGCATCGCAGAGATTTTGCTGTTCTGGGGTGTTTGTTTTGTTTCCTTTTTCCATTCTTGTCCAGATATCTGTTGTGGTGCAGGGCTGCCATTACCTGAGGTGCATGGTGCTTTGCAGTGGTGGCCCATGTGCTGTCCTGCTCCTTCCATGGGGGATCCTCAGCACTTGGAAGGGGACAGGCTCCCCAGCACCCTCTTGGGTTTCCACCTGTCAAGCCCTTGCAGTGGTAATGCTCTTGAGGAGCCATCCCAGCCTGCTGCAGGGCAATGCCACCCAAACCACCCTGAGAACACCCTGGGCTCAGGGCACCTAACGGTAGCCTGGCCTGTGTGGGATGGGAGGTGAGGACATGCTGGCAAGACTGGCACCGCCACTCCTGGTTAATGCCATATCCCTCCTCACCACAGGTTTCAGAGGCAGCTGTCTGAGCCCTGCCATCCCTTCCCGCCGCAACCTGGGGTCCCAGGGGACAACCGCCCTGTCTACCACCGGCAGCTCTCGGAACCCCTGGGCCCTGCTGCCCTCCGCCCCCCTCAGGGATTCAAGCAGGAGTACCATGACCCACTCTACGAGCATGGTGGCCCTGGCCTGCCTGGACCCCCAGGCCGCAGCTTTCAACCCCCCATGGGCATCAAGCAGGAGCCCCGGGACTACTGCATTGACTCAGGTGGGTGTGAGACAGCTATGGCTCAGTGGTGGCAGCATGGTGGGCACAGGGCTGGGCTGCAGGCAGGAGATGCTGCGTCACCCTGGAGCTGCCGTGGTGCTGGGCTGCTGCTCCACCTGCAGTGGTAGATGGTCTCTTCTCTTTATTTTCCTCCTTTTTAGATGTTTTTTTTTTTTTTTTTTCCTCCCCTTTCCAAAGCAAAGAGGACATAGTAGGCATTCAAATGCCATGCAGTGTGGTCTGTGCCATGCTGTAGCTGCAGGCTGGGGTCTCTTACAGCCCTGGCCTGAGGCCAGCTGTGATTTCTGGCTGCTGGACCCCACCAGCATCACGGAAAAATCCTCTAATCGCCTTAGGACCTAAAAATACCCCGACCTCGGGTTGGAGGGTGGCACAGCCAAGCAGATGGCAGGGGAGGCGCAGCGATGCCTCCCTTCCCTTGGGGCCTGAATAACGTGATGAAAACCTGAGCTGACTTAATCCGTGCTCCCAGTGCTCATTCCAGTGCCCCCTCCCCTAAAATATACTCGTTCTCCCTCAAAGTTGAGGGTGGAGACTAGAGGTGGGTGCAGCAGCCCAGGGTGCACAGAGTGGGAGCAAGGAGATGCCAGGGTTTGGCCACAGGACATGCTTAGGGGTGAAAATTCTGCTAAGCACGCAGTAGGACCCACAGGACACACATCTTTACTGCCACCTTCATTTTCCTTACAGAAGTGCCTAACTGCCAGTCCTCCTACCTGCAGGGGGGTGTCTTCCCCAGCAGCCATGATGGTGAGTATGCCACTGGCCTTCTCCTGCTCAGGGGGCATTCCCGGTGTGTCCTGTCCCATCTCTCCCTCTGTGTGGGCAGACGCCCCTGCCCCCCAGCCAGCAGAGCTGCCAGGCACACCGAGAACACCCGCAGCAGCCCGCATGCTGCTAAAAATAGGGGCTGTGTTGTGCGACTGCCGGCCCCTGTGAGTGGCAGCGCCGTGTAATCTGGGATCACACACCAGATAGAGCTGTTTAGGAGGGTTTAGTTCCCCCAGCTCCTTGGGGTTGAGGGTAGACAGGGCTGTGTGGTGGTCAGATGGTGTACTGGCGCCATGCCACCAAAACAACTGGGAACAGCGCTGCTCCTGGCACAGGGGATGGGATCTCAATGCTGGGTTGGACTATGCCAGGAGGTTTTAAGGGGTCTGGCCAAGGTGGTCGAGGGCTGTGCTCACTGTTAATCTTTTCCCCGTAGGATTTCCATATGAAAAGGACTCACGGTTGTATTTCGATGACACATGTGTGGTACCCGAGAGGCTGGAGGGTAAGAATCCAGCCCTAGAGAAGGGCTGAGGGGTAACTGGCTCATGGGGTTAGGACAGGGGCTAGACTCTATGGCAGTCAGATTTTAAGGCCAAGCTGTGCTGGCACCATGCTCTTGAGAGCTGCTGGGCATCGTTGCACAGGGCTGTGCAGCATTGTCACTGTGTCTTGTCCCTACCACGCACCTCTCCTGCCCGCAGCACTTCTCTCTCTGGCCTGACCATGCACAGGGGATCTCTGCCCAGTGTTGCAATTTGTCCCTGCTGGGTGGTGCAGCCAGGGAGAGGGCAGATATTTAACCAGCTGTGTCTCCATGTGGGCAGGTAAAGTGAAGCAGGAGCCCACCTTGTACCGTGAGGGTCCTCCCTACCAGCGACGTGGGTCCCTGCAGCTCTGGCAGTTCCTGGTTACCCTCCTGGATGACCCCGCCAATGCCCACTTCATCGCCTGGACTGGCCGGGGCATGGAATTCAAGCTGATTGAGCCTGAGGAGGTATGGGGGTGGGGGGATCCTGCCTCAGCACCTATTGTGTCAGAGCCTAGTCACAGGCTAGGAGTGGTGGTGGGATGAGCCTGGGGGTGTGGGGTGGGGCTAGTTCCTTCCCATGCACTACATCAGTTCAGACTGGTGTTAGAATCAGGGTTGTTTCAGTTGGAAAAGACTTCTGAGATCATCAAGTCCAACTGTCAGCCCAACACCAGCCACTAAGCCACGTCTCAAAGCCAGTCACAGAATTGTGGAATGCACTGGTTGGAAGGCACCTCAGGAGGTCATCTAGTCCAACCCCATTGCACTGAACAGGGACATCCCCAACTAGGTCAAGATTTCTCAGAGCTCCATCAAGCCTGACCAAGCTTGAAGTGCCATGTCTACATGTTTCTTCTATCCCTGCAGGGATGGTGACTCCACCACCTTCCCAGGCAGCCTGTTCCAATGTCTGACTGCTCTCAGGAAACACATTTTTTCTGATGTCAAACCTAAACCTCCACTGGCATGTGTCTTACTCTTCAGGTAGCTTTTGAGAATGAGAGGGCAGTGCCAGCTTCCTGCCCACACTGAGCAGCCATAGAAACTTGCCTTTCACCTCCTCTGCTGTCTCTTGGCTTGGCACATGCTCTGCTTCTGAGGTCACCAATGCTCACCAAGCTTGGTGGCCTTGCCTCTCTGCTGTGCCTTGGGTGTCCTGCTGAGATCCATTGCTCAGCCATGGCTTCCTCCTTCTCAAATTGCTCTGACCCTGGTCCCCAGAGGGAGCTGGGTGCAGCATGGTGCCCTGCTGAGGCTATACAGCTCTGCAGGAGGGTGGCATAGAGGAGGAAGCTGTTTGGGGAGTAATTGAAAGCAGCTGGAGCAGTGAGCTGCATGCTGTGGATGATTACCCATAATATCTCTTATGCCATGCATGGAAATTGTGTTGTTTTGTGAAGCAGCTCTTTTGGCAGACTCCTCTAATCAAATGTCTTTTGATTTGGCCCTTGGTTTATTGTTGGTGGCAGCCAGCACTCAGAGCTGGAGCATTCACAGGATGATAGGGGTTGGAGGGGACCTCTGGAGATCGAGTCCAACCCTCCTGCCAAAGCAGGATCACCTAAAGCAGGTCACACTGGAACATGTCCAGGTGGATTTTTAAAACTTCCAGAGAAGGAGACTCCACAACCTCTCTGGGCAGCCTGCTCCAGGGTTCCAGCACTCTTACAGTAAAGAAGTTCCTCCTTATGTTTAGACGGAGGTTCCTGTGTTCAAGTTTTCTGACCATTACCTCTTGTCCTGTCACTGGGGACCACTGAGAAGAGTTTTGGCCCATCTTCCTGACACCCACCCCTTTAGATATTTGTGAGCATTAATGAGAGCCCTCCTTCAGCCTCTTCTCCAAGCTAAACAGCCCCAGGTCTCTCAGCCTCTCCTTATATGAGAGATGTTCCAGTCCCCTCAGCATCTTAGTGACTCTTTGCTGGTCTTTCTTCAGTAGTTCTTTGTCTGTGAACTGGGGAGCCCAGAACTGGACTTAGTACTGCAGGTAGGGTCTCACCAGCACAGAATAGGGGGAGAACCTCCCTCAACCTACTGGCCACACTCCTCTTCATGTGCTCCAGGATGCCCTTGGTGCAAGGGCACATTGCTGGCTTATGGGTTAGGAGGACTCCCAGGTCCTTCTCCAACAGGTCAGCCCCCAGCCTGTACTGATGTGTTTTGCTGCATTCGTTGCAGAAAGCAAGGGACTGCTCCAGGACTCTGGTGACACTTTTGCCCCTGGCTGCTCCAGCCCCTACCCCACATTTTGGTTGTTACTTCCTTCAAGGGTCCAGGCCCAGGCCCTGGATAGATCCTTCATGGTTGCCTCCTCTCTGCCCACAGGTAGCACGGCGCTGGGGCATCCAGAAGAACCGGCCAGCCATGAACTATGACAAGCTCAGCCGTTCCCTGCGCTACTACTATGAGAAGGGCATCATGCAGAAGGCAAGTGACACTGCTGCTAATGGGGGTTGGGCAGGGAGGTCATGACTGTCCCCCACTGTCATCCTAGCATCTTGGGGCACAGCAGGCTGGGTCCAGTGTCATAGCATTGCAGAAAATCGTCAAGGTTGGAAAAGACCTCTCAGACCATCGAGTCCCATTGTCAACCCTCTATCACTGTGGCTGCTAATCCATGTCCCAAAGTGCCATGTTCCACAGGCTTCTCGAACAACTCCAGGGACAGTGACTGCAGCATCTCCCTGGGCAGCCTGTTCCAATGCCTGACCACTCTTGCAGCAAAAAAAAAATTTTACTAGCATCCAACTTAAACCTCCCCTGGAACAACCTGAGACCATTTCCTCTTGTGTTACCACTTTTCACTTGCGAGTGGAGACCGACCCCCACCTCACTCCAGCCTCCCTTCAGGGAGTTGTAGAGAGCAATGAGGTCTGCCCTCAGCCTCCTCTAATCCAGACTAAACGTCTGAGTTCCTTCAGCTGCTTCTCAGAAGACCTGTTCTCCAGACCCTTCAGTCACGCTGTGCGTATTGTTCCCTGAAGGGGAAAATAACGATGCACTTCTCATGCACTCCTCCTCCCCCTCCTCCCAGGTGGCCGGTGAGCGGTACGTCTATAAGTTTGTCTGTGACCCTGATGCCCTCTTCTCCATGGCCTACCCCGACAACCAGCGTCCCTTCCTAAAGACGGAGCCTGACTGCCCGGTGCCTGAGGAGGAGACTGTGCCGCTGACGCACTTCGAGGACAGCCCTGCCTACCTTCTGGAGATGGATCCCTGTGGCAACCTGCCCTACACCGAGGGCTTTGCCTACTGACTGGGCCAGCGGCAGAGCCACAAGCACTAGCGCATCCACTTTTGGGCAAATATGGTTTTGTAAAGAATATTTTTTTGCTGTTCCTAAGGAGAGAGAGAGAGAGAAAAACCCAACCAACAAAACCCAAACCAACAACCCACGCGCACACACACCACTTGGAGGAACCTACTGTGTCCAGTGTGTTGAATTCCCACCCCTACTGTCCAAGGGCTAGTGCATAGGACCGACTGTGGCTGGCACCTCCCACCCTGCATCGCTGTGGTGTCTTGGGGCGGTGGGAGCGAAAGATGCAGTCACTGACCCAAGCCCCATTCCTCACCAGCACTGCGAGGGTGACGGCTCCGCCAGCGCCCCGGGACTCAGCTGGGCTGGCACAGGGCTGCCACAGCCACCACCCAGCCAGTTGGCATGACAATCTGCTTTGCATCGAGCATGCTCTGCGTAGCTGCCTTGTGTGGTGGAAAGGGCTTTGATTTGCACAGAGGAAGGATGCGGGGTGGGGGGACCACCTGGGCCAGCACCCCAGGGCTGATGTGTGCAGCGTACTAACCCCAACCCTGAGGAGCCTTCTGACTTCATCCCACATCACTCCTCCCTGGCCCGCCCTTGTAATACAACCTGATGTCATGATTTCTCAGCCCCTCCTGGATGCTCTCCCTGCCCCTCTTACTCCTTCCCAGCTCCAGCTGTGGCTCATAGGTTGCATTTCAGAGGAGCAGACTTTGACACTATCTCCCTCCCTATTTTTCTTTTCCCCCCCCCCCCCCCCTTTTTTTTTTTTTGGTGTGTTTTGTTTTGTTGATGTTTTAGGAAGAAAAACGTTTCTAAACTGATTTTTGTAGATTTTTTGTATTTGAAGGCAAAGCTATTTCTTGCAGCCTGGCTGCTCTTCCCAGAGCCCCCTGAGGATGCCCTCCCTGGCTTTCCTGGTGTCATGCTTGCAGGGGGAGCCGTTGGCGCCCACAGCTCCCTGGAATGGCTGCCCAAGTACCTGGTCCACTCCATTTCACTGCTCAAGTCCCCTTTCCTGGGGGAGCCAAGGCTGACTCCCAATGCTGGCTCAGCTGTGCTACCCCCATCCCGCTCAGCATGGTCTTGGAGCTGGGCTGTAAGGTTGTGGTGGGCAGGGACTCTGGGGTTCCTCACCCCCTGCCTGGGTACCCAGCTTACTCCAGCTCCCCCCTCCCCGCTGTGCCTCCTAACACTCCTCCACCGCTCATATATCCACCCCTGCCTCCTCCACTGGCTACATGGTTTTTGTTGTAAATGCTGTATAGGAATTTTTTTTTCTCTTACTTAGTTAGCTTTGGTTGGATTTTTTGTTTGTTTGGGTTTTTTTTTTTTTTGACTAATTAGTTCTTTTTTGGGGAAGTATGAAGATTAACTCTGGGTAGGCTCAGTTGCTCTCTCCATGGTGGCTGCAGTGGCCTGTACCTATGGGGGAGCATTTGGTTGGGGGAACCCCACCTTGGAGGCAGGGGTTTAACTATTTGCTCAGTGTGGCAGGTTAATCTGAGGACTAATCTGAAATAATCTTTACTCCAGCAGGGCTATGTATTTCCTGCAAAGCTGCATTACATTCTGTACTGTGTACAATAAAGGATCTTGCTTTCTGTTCCTCCTTCTGCCTGGCCCTCTGCTTTGCCTGAGCTGGGGGCTGCTCCCTGTGCTGGGGCATTTTCATAGAACTGTTGAGGTTGGAAAAGACCTTTGAGATTATCAAGTCCAACCACTCACTCAGAACTCACAATTCCACCCCTACTGCTAAGATGCTACTGCTAAACTGTGTCACTCAGCATCAGATCCATGTGTCTTTTAAATACCTCCAGGCATGGGGACTTCACCACCTCCTTGGGCAGTTTATTCCAGTGCCTGAGAATGCTTTCTGTGAAGAAATTTTTCCTAATGCTCAATCTGAACCTCGCCTGGCAGAACTTAATTGTCCTATCACTTGTATGTGAGAAGAGACTCATCCCCACCTTACTCCAGCCTCCTTCTATGTGGTTGTAGAGCGTAATGAGGTCTCCCCTCAGCCTCTTCTGAAGCAGCCCCTATTCCATCAGCCCCTCCTCAGAAGTCTTGTGTTCAAGGCCCTTCATGGTCTTTGTTGCCCTTCAGCACCTCAATGTACTTGTAGTGGGAGCCCCAGAACTGAACCCAGTATTTGAGGCCCAGCCTCACCAGTGTGATTGCCTGGGCGTGGAGATACACCCTGGGCTGGATGGCAGCCTCTGGGTGTGCTCATGGGGACTGAAGTGGACCAGGGAGTGGCCTGTTGCTCAGGGCATAGGCAGCTTTGTGTCCCTTGTAGGAGCTGGAATTAGGTGAGGGTCCAGGTAACATGGCAGGGCTGTCCTCTCCCCAGCCCTGGGGCTGTTGCTCTTGTGTCAGTGCTGCTGTGGCTGAAATCCAGGTCTATCAAGAGAAGCCATTTGAAATGGAGGCAACTTCTCCCTGACAAGGTTTGGTCTAGTATTCTCTCTTCCCTACAGGCTTCTCATCTAGTGTCTCCACCTGTCTCTGTCCTCTTGGCTGCTCCCTGCAAACACAAGGCAGGGCTGAGGCTGGTGGGAACTGCTCAGCATTGGCAACTAGAGAAGGAAGATCCTTCATGAGCTTCTGACGTTTGTCCCCCAGTACTTACTGGGGTTGCTTTCTAGGCTGCAAAAAATATCCCCACGGAGCAGCAAGGTCTTCAAAAGGCTGAAGAAGGTAGGTGGAGGGCAAGGGTTGCTCCATGTGGACTTGACTCATTTGAAAGGTCTCTGTTTCCCTGGCAGGCTGGAGAAAAGCTCAAACACCCTAGAACTGCCTGCTCATGGTGGCCTATATTTCAGTTGGTCAAATCATACTGAGCCGGGGTGTCCACTGCCTCCCAGCCCCATCTCTGTCCAGGGTGGTGGGACAGTGCTGCTGCAGATAGCAATGGCTCTTCTCCTGCAGGCTGTTTCCACAGCTCAGCCAAATGCCATCCATCCTTAGATGTGGCAGGGGGGAGAAGGAAGGTCCTTGCATGCTGCAATGCTCATGCTAGCCTGGCTCCTAATGGGTCCTTGAGCTGCTCTTATTCCACTGTGCCTGAAGGACTAGGCTGAGCAGAGAGGTGTGGTCATCTCCTAGCCTAGGTAGGGCAAAGCAGTGTCCCAAAACACCCAGCAAAACCAATTCACTGAGCATGAAGCCTTCCAGGAGTTGCTATCAGCTGCTTAGCCCTGGCAGACATTTCCTTGCACTTCCTAGCAAGGTCCACAGCAGTGACCCTTGGCGTTGTGGCAAGCAAACCTCTAACTGACAGGTAAGCTCCCTCATGAAAGCAATCTGTGGCCATCTAGCCACAAGGAGACATTTGGAGGGGAAGAAGCTGCAGGGTGAATGCAGTAGTAAGTGTGTTGGGGCTGGGGGCTGCAGCAGGACCACTGGGCACCCACAGGCAACAGCACAGCCTGCACCCTGCATGGGTGGTACAGAGAACCTTCCCAGACTGGGCACACACCTATAGCGCCTGCCAGCCCTGGCTCATCTTTATTTTTCACAAAGCCTTGTCCTCTGTCCAAGGCTGCAAAAATCAAGTTAAGCAGGAGGGGATGTGAAAAACCTTGCTGACAATCTGAGCTCCAGACAGTAATCCCATCTCGATGGTGATTTCAACAGATTGGGTCCTGGTGCTCAGGACAGAGCGAGGGGGAATCAGGGCCACCGGCAGCACTGCCGGCAGGCAGATGGCCTGGGTCAGCAGGACCTCAACCCAGTGGACAGGAGGTGTGTGGACAGTTATGGAGGGTGAGGATGAGCAGATAAGGCAAAATCTTCTAAGTCAAAGCCCTCCTCGAGCAGCTTGTGATGTCCCAGCCCAACTAGTCTTGCAAATCCTGCTGCAGGCTGGGCGCAGGGGCACAAAGAGCATCTCATGCACTGCTCTTGCCAAAGCGTGAGGACGGGAAAGGGGACATTTTTTTTATTCCTGCCTGTGGGACAATAAGGGTCAGGTCCCAAAGAATTTGATACCACACTGGCTTTTAAGTACTCAAAGAATCAAGAAGTGAGGAGCAACTGAGGGAACTGGGGTTGTTTAGTCTGGAGAAGAGGAGACTGAGAGGACACCTCATTGCTCTCTACAACTCCCTGAAAAGAGGTCAGAGTCAGGTGAGGGTTGGTCTCCTCTTGCAAGTGAAAAGTGATAGGACAAGAGGAAATGGCCTCAGGTTGTTCCAGGTGAGGTTTAGGTTGGATACTAGTAAAACTGTATTTTGCTGCAAGCATGGTCAAACATTGAAACAGGCTGCTCAAGGAGGTGCTAGGGTCACTGTCCTCGGAGGACAAAGTTCCATGTGTGGACATGGCACTTTGGGACATGGTTTAGAGCCTGGAGAAGAGAAGGTTTTGAGGAGACCTTATAATAGCCTTCCAGTATCTGAAGGGGGCCTACAGGAAGGCTGGGGAGGGACTATTTACAATTTGCAATGACAGGATGAGGGGCAATGGGTTTAAACTGGCAGAGGGGAGATTGAAACTGGATGTTAGGAGGAAGTTCTTTGCAGTGAGGGTAATGAGGCACTGGAACAGGTTGCCCAGGGAGGTTGTGGCTGCTCCCTCTCTGGAGGTGTTCAAGGCCAGGTTGGACGAGGCCTTGAGTGATCTGTGCTAGTGGGAGGTGTCCCTGCCTATGGCAGGGGGTTGGAACTAGATGATCTTTGAGGTCCTTTCCAGCCTTATCATTCTATGAGTCTATTAGAGACTATCGTGGTGTTGGGTTGGCATTTGGACCCAATGGTCTTAGAGATCTTTTCCAACCAAAACAATTCTAGGATACTTCATTCTTACAACCTGCACTTAGCTCTTTCCTCCCTGGAACAAGAGCAGAGCCTTACCAGAGTCCAAAAGCCGTAAAAATGAGAGGCATGTGTTAAAAATGGTTTGGAAAAGAGGAGCCCATAAATGGGAGAAGATAATTACAGCCCTCTACACATCCATAATTCACAACCTGCGTTTCTGCTTACCCTGCCTCAGAAGGCTGTAGCTGGACTGGAAAAACCTTTGAAAAGCAATTGAAATCACCAGAGGTCTGAAGCAGCTCTTACGCAGCAGTATAAATAGTCTATCACTTCTGTCTGTGGCAGGACTTATGGCTCAGAGACTTCATATTTAATAGCTCATGATGGAGCTTTCCATCCCTTACTGGAAGACCATTTGTGGGAAGAGCTACTGCCCATGCAGCTTGTTCTTACGGTATCTGGCAGGACCAGCAAGCCCAGCATGGCTGTTGAGACCAGAGATGCTGTGTGATCAGCAGCAGCTCCCTATGAGGAGACACAGCTCCCATCTGGCCCACGTCCCTTTGGCTCTCCTGATGGTTTCATGCCTGGGCTTTGCAGTTTGTCTGAATGACTGCTGGCTGTCTTGGCTGGGGAGGTCAGTCACATCCCACCAACTCCTCTCTTCCTTAGCTCTTCAAACACTGGATTGTTATTTTCACTAGGTGGCTTCATTTGAGCTTTAAATACCTGGAGCAACGTAATTGATTGCATCTGTGAGGCCAACTTCAATATGGACGAGCTCCATCAAAGGAGAAAGAGAAATCTGGGCTGGCAAATAATTAAAAGGTGAGGACCACCCGCCCACCAGGCACTGTGTTATCACCCAGAGGTGCGCAGGTCATGCAGCTCCCTTCACATCAGTCTGGCACCACCTCGTGGGCATTCATCTTCTGCTCCTGGCCACCATGGTGGGGTTTGGCCCTGTGGCATGACATGGTAACACAGCTGGAAAGATCTTTAGCATCCAAAATGCGATTGTGTTTATTCTTCCAGGCTGCAGCACTCACATGGCAAGAAGGACTTCACAGTCTTCGTCCTGGGGCTTTATTCTGCTTTAGGCTACAGGTGGTCTGGCTTTCATGGGAGATCATAGAAGCACAGAGTTGCTTTGGTTGGAAAAGATCTCTAAGATCACTGAGTCCAACTGTAAACCCAACACCATCATGGTGATTAAACCATGCCTCCAAGTGCCAGTTCCATACATTTTTTGAACACCTCCAGGGATGGTGACTCTAACACCTTCCTGGGCAGCCTGTTCCAATGCCTGACCACTCTTGCAGCAAAGAAGTTTTTCCTAATATCCAGCTTAAGCTTCCCAGGCACAATTTCAGGCCATTTCCTCTCATTCTGATACTAGGGAGAAGAGACTGACTCCCACCTCACTCCAGCCTCCTTTAAGGGAGTTGTAGATGTGGGTCTTCATCACTGACTCCACCTCTCCCACTTCTGGGCAGCTTGTAGGTAGAAGGAGGCCAGTGAAACCACCACCTCCTGTGCTCCTGCTGAAAAGAAAGGCTACACAACTACCTCAGGGTGTCCAGATCCCCCAGTGCTGAGCTCCCAGTTGCTCCCATGGCAATCACACTGTCATAAGACACTAAGTGGCTTTTGAAGCCATTAGCCAACTGCTGCATTAGATGCTCTCTGTGCCACGGGGGAGGCATTTTGGAGAGGCAGTATCAACCAGCAGCTTCCTAGAGCCTTGGGTGGAGAGGAGGAGTGCACCTGCCTCATTGCAGCAGAAGCAAGGTGGGGTGAAAGAATGGGTGGAGGGATGCTGGAGGGGTGGGTGCTCACCTGGCTGGCTGCACAACCTCTGACCACCATGGGGGAGGCCCACAGCATGGACAAGCCAGGGACCATCATCTGTCTTTGTTTCAGCTGGAAGTGAAGCCAGGGTGAGGAGCCAGAGGAAGGATCTGGGAGCTTGTTTGCTGTACAAATAACAGCTAAGCATCTGATTTTGGAGGATTTTTACCTTAATATAAACCAAATCATACTGGAGAGAACAGGCAGCAACCGAGGTCAGACACCATGAGCTCCCACAACATGGGGCTAGCAGAGCTGTTACCCCTGCAGGTCCCAGCTGAGATCTTCATCCATCTTCTTGCCAGAAACTTCTGCTAGGAGTCATGAACAAATTCAGTGAGAAAAGGGCTTGCAGTGGTAGGATGAGGGGCAGAGAGATTTAGACTGGAGATTAGGTAGAAATTCTTTACAGTGAGGGTGGTAAGACACTGGAACAGGTTGCCCAGGAAGGCCATGGCTGCCCCCTCCCTGGAGGTGTTCAAGGCCAAGTTGGATGAAGCCTTGCACAACCTGGTCTAGTGGAAGGTGTCCCTGCCCATGGCACAGGGATTGGCACTGGCTTTAAAGTCTCTTCCAATCCAAGACATTCTATAAATGTGTTTCTATGATTTTATGAAAAGGTCTTCAAATGGCACAGCCAGGCCAACCCTGGTACCAGCTTGGGCTGCATCCCTGGGCCTGGAACCCTCCGAAGGCTGTGATGCCCACCTGCCAGCCCCATGCATTCTCCTGCAAGGCTGCAGCAGCATGTGCAGAGGGTGGCCTGCACTCAAGCTTGAGGTATCGGGTTAGAAAAATCCTCTTGGCTTCCTGTCCATCTCAGACCCAGGAGAGGGCAGCAGCAGCCCAGGTTGCAGCTTCAGCCACCCTTCCTGAAGCTCCTCTTTCTACATCTCCTAAGGGGCTCCGAGAAGGCTGAGAACAAAAAGCAGGAGGGAGTAAGCAAAAAGCAAGAACCCAGTGGGCAGGGTTTAGTGGCACCCTCTTGGACCTCAGAGTGCCCAATGGGCAGAACCCAGTGGGCAGAACTATTTGGTTTCAAAGTGGAAGTGGAAAGAAAATTATTAAACAAAACAAATCAAACAAACAAAAATACTCAACCGAAAACACAACACCAAACCCCAGGAGTGACAGGGCCTTCTGTGGCAGTTTTCCATTCTTTCAGTATTGCTGATCACCCTCCAAGTGCTTTTCACAGCACCAGAAAAGGTGATGATGCTGAGGATGCTCCAAGTAGAGGCTGAAGGTAAGCACAGGCAACAATATGCAGTCCGAGCACTTTGTGCTGTTACAGAGATGTTAAATGCCCATGAGATCCTGCTCTGGTGCTCTTGTGCTTCAACCAGAGCACTTCAGGATAACAAAATGTTGATTACCACAGCTTCACAGGCGTGCCAGCTGCCTCTCCTCTGCAGAGCTTGCTGCCCCTGAAAGGGAAGGTTGGAAACGGGGGAACTTTCTTCTACTTCACCTTTGTGCCCAAACATGGGCAATGAAACTGGTGAAGAGAATCGATCTGGTGAGGAGTGGCTGAGGGAACTGGGATTGCTTAGTCTGGAGAAGAGGAGGCTGAGGGGAGACCTTATTGGTCTCTACAACTCCCTGAAAGGAAGCTGGAGTCAAGTGAGGTCACAGTTAGGCTCCTATCCCAAGTAACTGGTAATAGAATGAGAGGAAATGGACTGAAATTGTGCCAGGGGAAGGTTAAGTCAGATATTAGGAAAAAATCATTTGCTGCAAGAGTGGTCAGGCATTGGAGCAGGTTGCCCAGGGAGGTGCTGGAGTCACCATCCCTGGAGGTGTTAAAAGAAATGTGTAGACAAGGCACTTGGAAACATGGTGTAGTGGGTATGTGGTGTTGGGTTGGACTCGATGACCTTAGAGGTCTTTTCCAATTGAAATGATTCTATGAGGTCTTTCCAAGCCTGGCCTGTAGAACTGAACACTGTGGAACTCGTACTGTGTGTTTTCCCTCACAGCATCTGCTTTTTGGGTCAGCATCTCCATGTACATCTCGTGGCCCTGCCTTTCAGCCCAGCCAGATGGGAAGCATCCTCCTGGTTTTACTGAATGAGATCACCAGGGTGAGTCACGTAGCAGGTAAGTGGGAAGAGGACATTCTTACAGTCACATTGAAATCCTGGCCACCACTTTGGCACTGTGTTTTTATGGAGCTAACCTGGCTTTTGCTGCAGGCACTTTCATTTCTGCTTGTCTTGATCTTCCCCATGGCACATGGGTGGCAGCATGTTAATCTCCTGGGCTGCAGCTCGAGGCTGAGCCCGCAGTCATGTAGGCTCCATCCTCAGTTGGGCTCAATTGATTCTTTTGATTTGATTTTTTTTTTTTTTTTTTATGTTTTCCTGAGCTCACACCCTCTGAAATCACAGCAAAGTACGAAATTGTTGCTTACCAAAGCTGTTCTTCTGAAATGAGTCATTAAAGAAAGAGCTTTGTCACTCTGCCAGGCACAGCCTGGTTGCTTCTCTAAATGTAACTACCAGAGACCAGCTTGCTGCTTCATTTGAGCTTCACATTGCTTGCACCCAGGATGTTACCCAGCCTCCAGCCAGAGCCTGGACAGAGGAACTTCTGCAATATTCTGACCTCTTCTGATAACTAACCCTTCCACTCCATTTTTGGGTGAAGGCTCTCCATGTCTGTAAGCTGGACATGCAAGAGCTCCTGGAATAGCTTGCCCAGGAAGGAGGTGCTGTCACCATCTCTGGAGGTCAAGAAATGTGTGGACATAGCACTTTGGGACATGGTCTAATGGCCACAGTGGTGTTAGATTGAAGGTTGGATTCATAGAATCATAGAATGGTAAGGTTGGAAGGGACCTCAAGGATCATCTAGTCCAACCCCCTGCCATAGGCAGGGACACCTCCCACTAGTACAGGTCACTCAAGGCCTCATCCAACATAGAATCATAGCGTCTTCCAGCACAAACTATTCTATGATTCTACGTTTGTGTGCACAGCCAAAAGCTTCTGCACATCTTTATGGCTCAAAGCTTTGCGGGTGTCCATCAGAGGATCTGCTAAGGAGAGCCTCATCTCCCACTGTGTGTGCTGGGAAAGCCTTTGTGAGATACTGAACTTGAAGTTTTGGGGAATGTTCCTTAATGCTTGTAGATGTAGTAACAATTTGGTGATGTTGTGCTTTGTACCAGGCTAGTGGCTTGCTTGGGGAGCTGTCACTGTGTCCATCCCTCCTGCAGAACCACCTCCTTTCGATCTGGTGGCCAAGGTGATCAAGGTGATCATAATTTGAAGCCTGGAGCATTACATGATATTAAGGGATAGAACAAGAGGAAATGTTGCACCAGAGGAGGTTTAAGTTGGATATTAGGAACAAAATATTTCCTGCAAGAGTGATCAGGCATTGGAATAGGCTTTCCAGGGAGGTGATGGAGTCACCATCCCTGGAGGTGGTCAGTATGGACAAATTGACATGGCACTATAGGACATGGTTTAATGGGTATGGTGGTGTTGGGTCAGTGGTTGGACTCAATCTTGAAGGTCTTTTCCAATCCAAACAATTTGATGATTCTGTAATTCTATGAGAAAAATAGTGTAGGACAAGCAACAGAGGTGTTGGAAGGGAGCTGAGAAGTGGAACTGTGTGGGCACCACACATATCTCACAGCAGCCCCAAAGCTGTCAGAACGACATCGCCACCAAGAACGGTGCCACTTGGACTTTCTTAGTGCAAAAATCAGGAGGCAGATATCAGAGCAGAGCCTTGGCTGTGGCTTGAGCAGATAGAGCCAGTGACAGCCTTTGAGAGATGGGTGGCTCCAGCTGGGGCTCAGTGTGCACTGCACTGTGGCTGAGGCAAAGGCAGAGGAGCTGCCCCACGTTTGGGCTGCGCTGCTGGTTGTGTCAGAGTTATCAACAGGAGCAGGATATTTTTAGCCTGGTTTCTAAAGGAAACAAAGCTCCAGCATCCATCTGTCAGCTCCCCTGCGACTTTGAACAGTGGCTGCTTTTAAAGATCCTTCTGTTTTCCTGGGGAGATACAGCTCCAAACCAGCAAATACCTGCACACCTCAAGAAAACAGGAGACTGGGAAGAGATAGAAACCTCATCCCTTCCAATGTCATGGAGATGTTGCCACTTGACTGCCCAGCACTGCTACCTTCAAATACCCCATGCACTGAAGAAGCCTTATTGAAGAAGGCCAATGCTCTCCTGGGGTGTATCAAGAAGAGTGTGACCAGTAGGTTGAGAGAAGTTCTCTGCCCTTTCTACTCTGCCCTGATGAGGCTGCATCCAGAGGATTGTGTCCAGCATTGGGCTCCCAGTTCCAGAGCAACAGGGAACTACTGGAGAGAGTTCAAAGGAGGCTATGAAGATGCTGAGGGGACTGGAGCATGTCTGTGAGGAGTAGACGCTGAAAGACCTGGAAAAGAACAGATACAGAGGGGATCTTCTCAATGCTAAAGGGTAGAGATCAAGAGGATCAGGAGGACCAGGAGGTCCAGCTGCTTTGTGGGCAGGAGGTCCAGACTTCTCTGGGTCAAGTACTGCTCTCTTTCCCTGGAGTTCCAGCTGTCTCCAGGCCTTTTCTCCTCTGCTCTTCAAACGAATCCTTCCACTTAATAAACAACTTCTCGAGCTTATTGTTGTATTTTTTGATTAAGTTGTCTCTGGAAGAATGAAAACAGCAAAGTTCCCTTCAGAGTGCTTCCTGTAGGACATCTGGGAGCTGCACAAGTCCAAGAAGATGCTCTGACTCCTGGTCTGATCTTGCAGCTAGAGGAATGCAGTCACACTTTTATGGGCATGTGGTTATTTTTGGTTTATTGTTTGCTATTTATTTTTTTACTTTTTGTTTAGCTCTTTACTGGGATTTGACTCTGGCCTTTGGAGGCAATCACAGCTGCTACAGAAAGACTCTGGTAGAGCTTAGACAAAAACAATCCCAGAATTTCAGAGATTCTCAAACTTTTCTTGCAATTTCCCATAGCCGATTAGCAGGATTATCTTGTGCTTCCCTTCTGCTCACTCCTCTCAGGCAGAGATCCCTGAGCCTCTGAAAGCTTTGGCAGCTGGGTGACTTCCTAGGGCATTCACATGTTGCTTCTGGCCCTAGTCCCACTGGTGGTGGCTGGTCCAGGCTGGCAGCTCTGATCTTGCTGCCAGCTCTGATCTGTGCTGACTGTCCCTGCTACTTCTTATGCAACAGCAGCTCAGGGTGACACTGCAAAGCCAGTTTTGGGGCACTGCAGACAATTCTTTGCCTCAGATGATCATAGAATCAGTAAGACTGGAAAAGACCTTTAAGATCACCAAGTCCAACTGTAATGCAACTACCATGACCAATAAACTACATCCTGAAGCACCACATCTACAGCTTCCTGTACGCCTCCAGGGATGGTGGTGCCACTACCTTCATGGGCAGCCTGTTTCAGTTCCTGACCACTCTTGCAAGAAAGAAATGTGCATGCCTGAAGAAATGTCTGGCAAAGAAGGGGTGGGAGAACTAGCCTGAAAAGATCAGCAGCTCCTTAAGGCTCAGATTTCTTCTACTCTTGAATTGAGGGTCCTAAATTCCCTTTGCATCACCTGGGTTGAGGAATGTTCTAACCTGCCCAGGGCCAAAGACAATAAAGTAAGTTATGTCTTTGAATTATGATGGTTTGGTTCTTTGGATCAATGAAACTGTGCTGGTTGTATCATGTTGATGAACAAAACTGCTGTGGAGAAGGTTTCTCTAGGGTTGCACTGTTGGGTGGGGGCACAGCTGGAAGGTAAATGGATATGGCTGTGCTGGCTGAGCAGCAGCAGAGAGATGTAGGAAGAAAAGCAGAGAGGAGCATTATCAATCATATCATGGAATCATAGAATGGCTTGAGTTGGAAGGGACCTTAAAGATCATTTAGTTCCAATCCCTCTGCCACGAGCAGAGACACCTTCCATTGCTCAAGGTTGCTCAAGGTCTCATCCAGCCTGATCTTAAACACTTCCAGGCATGAGGTGTCCACCACTTCTCTGGGCAACCCATTCCAATGTCTCACCACCCTCATAGTAAGGAACTTCTTAATGTCTAGTCTAAAGCAGACATGAGTCTGTTCTTGTATTTGCTTTGCTTTCTGGAGCTGTGGGGTGGCTGGGAAAGTGGGGCAGCTGCCGTCTGAAGGGCACAAGCCCCGTATTGAATGGAGTGTTGGAGTTTGCACAGATAGTGTCAAGGTGGTAACACATTCCCTGGCTTCAACTGTGTTCATGAAGGTCCATAAATGTTTGAATCTGCAAAAGTGGTGCCCTGAGCCTGGAAAAGCAGCCCAAGCTCTTCTTCCTTCTGGTGCATGTTTGGTTTTGCTGTTTTGTTTTGTTTTTCAAGAGCAGTGATGGTGCCACCACTCTTTAATAGGTTTGTTTGTAGTATTTTGTAGGGGAGACATCAGCAGGGAGCCAGGGCTCATAACCACAAATGCTTGGAAAGAAAACGGAGCCTCTTGCTGTGGCTGAGTCTGCTCAGCATCATTGCTGCTGCCCAGGAGACACCACCAGACATCTGCCTGTGGGCTTTAGGGCTGTCTCACAGCAACTGGAGCTGCACAGGTGAGGATAATATTTAGGTCCCCAGGCTGCATTTTAAGGCAAGTAATGTATTTTCGGGAGGGTGAACTGTGACTAAAGGAGGAGAGGGAGATGTTGGGGTTTGTTTTTTCCAAACACTCTAAGTTCTCCTTAGGCACCACAGCCCTCCAGCTGCCAGCATCGTGCACAGCACTGCCCCACAGCCATGCTGAGACGCAAGCTGAAGACCACTCACAACTGGGAGAGACTGGGGAAAAGTCTGCAAGCTCCTTCTGTTTTCCAACTGACCTCAAGACAAACTATCCTGTTTTTCACCCCTTCAAAGCCTGAGGACATCCCTGTTCGAGGAGAGGTTGCTGCAGTAAGTTGAAGACACTTTGCTAAATCTTTCAAATGAAAGACAGAAGAATTCAATTTCACTTTTAATATAACCCTCAACCCCATCTTGAAGGGAAGGTCAGCACTGCCTCCAGCCTGGCTGGTGCCTCCATGCTGAATCACTCTGATCCCAAAAGTAAATAAAGCTCTTTGAGAAAGGGCAAATGTTTTCTCAGCTGCTCTTCTTCCCCTCAAAGGAGGGGCTGATTGAAATTTTTATGTCTGCAGACATAAATATATGCAGTCAACAAATGCTTCTTGCTAAGAAGCTATCTTCACAAGACAACCGAGTTTTGGAAAGTACATTGTGAATCCCCAAGATGCTCCTGAAGTGCTGTGCATTTTATGAACTCCTAAAGGAGCTGATGTAAATCACTGCAGATTAATCTTAGCATGTTGTCAGTTCTGGCTCCTGGTGTCTTCGAGACTTTTTTTTCTTGCTCAGTCCTGGTGCCCTGGGAGGCAAACAGCCCAGAAATATAAACAGCCCTTTGCCATGAGCAATGATCTGAAGGTCCAAGGCCCTGAGGTAGGTGCCAAGTTGCCTTCTCACCACTGCAGCTGCTTGGGGAGCTACTGCCCTTCCCCATCCCCTGGATGGTTGGATACTTTTCCTCCAGCTCCAGTTCTGAAACCTAAAAGCAATAGGGCAACCTACCTACCAGCTCTTCTGGTAGCCTAAGGGCAGACTCGCAGCCTGTGCTATGCTCAGGTCTGAACATAAGAGCTCCAGCTCAGCTCTCCTCTTTGGAAAGTTAGAAACTAGGCACAAGCATCCACTCACACATATCCAACATTTCTCAAGCCAACAGAGCAAATTCGTGTCACCCTGAGTCCTTGTGTGGCACAGACACGTTTGCAGCCTGGCCCCATGGAGGGGTGGAGATGACGCTGCCTATGGAGCCCTTGAGCCCTGCACAACCTCAGGCTCAAGCCCAGAGGCTCTTACCACAGTGCCTGACCCCAGCACAGCTTGGAAGCTTGCAGAGAGCCTGGCTGTTTTTAAAGGCTGCCTTGAACACATCACCCACTACAGAGCATCTGCCTAAGGCAGAATCATGGAATGCCAGATTGGAAGACCTTCTGCCAGCCCTGAGCCCTTTGGAGGCCAGGCTGTCCCATTCGGTTTGATCCTGGCCCACATCTGCTGCAGCAATGTTACCATGGCTTTTACCTCCCCTTACATGGCCAGCACAGCACCAGATGTAGCTGTTCCATGGCAGCTCATTGCAGCAGAATTAATGTGCTTACCACAGAGACATCCTACTCAGCTTTCTCACCCCATCCATCCTCACCCCTGCAGAAGACCTTAAGGCTGTGAATGCGACATCAGATTAACACAGGGCATTCTGCTGGCTCTTCTAAAAAAATTAAACTGCTTAAATTTAAGAAAAATTGCCCCGCATTTTTTCCAGTCTTGCTGTTGATGTGCTGCAGGGCCCAGGAAGGGTGTCTCATAATTTAGATCTAG
This sequence comes from Ramphastos sulfuratus, assembly GCA_013399055.1. NCBI lineage: Eukaryota > Metazoa > Chordata > Aves > Piciformes > Ramphastidae > Ramphastos > Ramphastos sulfuratus. Next base: position 22,464 of record WBNM01021897.1, on the reverse strand, counting down.
ATAGTTACACACCCCAGGAAGGTTTCTTACTTGTGAAAATATACAGCCTTGGCTCAGTTTGTGAACCTGCTGCTCTCCCTCAGAGACAAAATGTTATACTGAATGTGTTAAGTATTTTTAGTAGTGTTTTCCTTCTCCAGCTAAGCCATAAAATCCAAGGGCAGAGATACTCATAGAATCATAGAATGGTTTGGGTTGGAAGGGACCTCAAAGATCAGCAATCCCCCTGCCATGGGCAGGGACACCTGCCACAAGCCCAGGTTGCTCAAGGCCTCATCCAACCTGGCTGAACACCTTCAGGAAGAGAGCATCCACAGCCTTCCTGGGCAACCTGTTCCAGTGTCTCACTACCCTTGCTGTAAAGAATTTCTTCCTAATTTCCATCCTAAGTCTCCCATCTTCCAGCTCAAATCCCCGTGCTCCTCATCCTATGACTGCAAGCCCTTGTAGAAAACAAAAATTCAAAGCCTCTTTCCCCAGCTTCAAGTAAGCTCCCATCAGCCATAAATTCCACTCATAGCATGCATGAGCCCAGTGAGTACCAATAGGAAATGACAGCAAGTACCCAAACCACTGCAGCAGCTTTTCAGTAGGCAGGAGAGGCTCTGAACACAACACAACAGTTTGGGGGTTGTTTGCTTCATTTTAAGTGCCAGTTAAGCTTTGTCCTTCTCCATGCTGTATAAATGGGCCTCTCACTACAAGAAGGACATTGAGGTGCTGGAGTGTGTCCAGAGAAGGACAATGAAACTGGTGGAGGGTCTGGAGAACAGGTCTGGTGATGACAAGTGGAAGGAACTGGGCTTGTTTAGTCTGGAGAGGTCTCTTCCTCTTTTCCAACCAAACCAGTTCTATGATTCTGCAATTCTAAGTACATTTTGTCAGTCCTCATAAAAAAGGAAAGGAGGCAGGCAATGAGGCCACCACTGCAGGTACAGTGCTGTGCAGGAGAGCACCCAGCTCTGCCCTAGCACCAGATGTTTTGGAAAGGGTTCCCTTTTCTGGCAGGGTAAACAACCTGCAGGGCTGNAATATTCCTGTATATAGTGTATATATCTGCTTGTACATTGTGCTGAGCTGTAAATATAGCTTCATCTAAACTTCCAGCTGACTGAGTTTTAGCCTGTCATTTTACAAAGTGGGGGGGGGGCAGGTAACTCCCTAACCCACATCAATGGCCTTGGGGGGGTCAGACACCTTTTCCCAGGAGCTCTGGCAGCCAACCTTCAGGCATCAAGAAGGAAAGCCTGACAACATGGGCAATGGGTTTGCCAGCAGAAGATTGCCAGGCTTAGAAAGGGCAGGCTGGGCATCTCTTGGCTGAGGAACTAAGAACAAAGTTATGTTCTAGCAGCTTACTGGGGATTTAAGTTTTTCTTTTGAGGTGCCAAGAAAATCAAAATAAAAGGCTAATCTGGAGGGCTTTTTAATTCCCTTCTTAGATTATAGGAAAATTCAGGCTCAGTTCTGGTGGGAAACGAACAAACTGTCCCTCTAGCAGCCACTGCACAGCCCCTGACTCCTGCCTCCTGCTTAGAAGGAAAAATGTCATATTTTGATGCTGAGAGAACTTCAAGTTTGGCTTCTGTGTGGCTCTACATTACCTGGACAGTGCCCCAGATCATTGAATGGATCTGAATTGCAGGGACCAGCTTTGGGAACTCCATCTCCTGCCTAATTAAAGTCAGGCACTATATTTAGAATCATAGAGCTGCTTTGATTGAAAAAGACCTCTAAGATCATCAAGTCCAACTGTCAATCCAACACCACCATAACCATTAAAACACATCCTGAAGTGCCATTTCCACACATTTCTGGTGACTCCATCACCTTCCTGGGCAGTCTGTTCCAATGCCTGACCACTCTTGCTGCAAAGTTTTTATAATATCCTACCTAAACCTCCCCTGGCACAATTTCAGGTAATTTCCTCTTGTCTTATCACCTGATAGCAGGGAGGAGAGACCTTTGTGCTGCAGGACAGTGCAGTACTGCAGGACCTGATCCTGCCAAGCAGACGGTCCTCTCAGCTCACATCGGATTGGTGATGATGAAAATTGTTGGTACTGACCATAGCTCTCCAAAGTCCAAACCTGTTGCCCTTCTGTTGACTGAAATATACTCAAGACCCATACCAATCTGGGTCATGTTCCAGCAGGGGATGTTCTGGAGGTAGAACCTCTAGAAGAGGTCTAGCTTAAACTTGGAGCTCAACAAAATTATAAGCACACATCATAAGACAGGACCAGAAGTGGAAATGTTAACCAACAGGAGATTGATTTTTTTTCTGAGTTGAGCTTCACAATTCCATGTTTGACATAAGCAGGGAACTGCAGCACCTTTGCTGTGAGGACAAGCTGAGGAAGCTGCAGTTGTTCAGCCTGGAGAAGAGAAGGCCCTGGGGAGACATTAAAGCAGTCTTCGAGTACCTGAAGGGGGTCTACAAGAAGGCTGCAAAGGGACTGTCTCCAAAGGCCTGTAGGCATAGGACAAGGAGTGATGATTTGAAATTAGAGGAGATTTAGACTGTTAGGAACAAGGTCTGTACCATGAGGGTGGTGGAACACTGCAATACATTGTCCAGGGAGGTATTTGAGGCCCTAACCCCGGAAATATTCAAGGTCAGGGTTGATAAGGCTCTGAGCAACCTGATCTAGTGGAGGATGTCCCTGCTCACTGCAGGGGGGTTGGACTAGATGACCTTTGGAGGTCCCTTCCAACCCAAATCATCCTCTGATGCCCTGATTCTATGCCAGGTCTTCCTGCACTGATGGAGAAGACAAGTTTTAGTGCTGACTGCTGGCCTATGGGCATAGAAAAGAGACAAAGTTTCCTCTGAACCCAAGCTCTGAAATGCACTTGTAAGGAAGCTGGAAATTCCCTTCTCAGCACTTTTTTGGTTTTGTTTTTCTGTGAGAGTGGAAGTTCATAGAATCATAGAATGGTAAGGTTGGAAGGAGACCTCAAGGATCATCTAGTTCCAACCCTCTGCCATAGGCAGGGACACCTCCCACTAGCACAGCTTACTCAAGGCCTCGTCCAACCTGGCCTTGAACACCTCCAGGGAGGGAGCAGCCACAACCTCCCTGGGCAACCTGTGCCAGTGTCTCACCACCCTCACTGGAAAGAACTTCCTCCTAACATCCAGTCTAAATCTTCCCTCTGCCAGTTTAAACCCATTGTCCCTTGTCCTGTCATTGCAAGACCTTGTAAATAATTCCTCCCCAGCCTTCCTGTAGCCCCCTTCAGATACTGGAAGGCTACTATAAGGTCTCCTGGAAGCCTTCTCTTCTCCAGGCTGCAGAGCCCCAACTCTCTCAGCCTGTCCTCATAGGAGAGCTGCTCCAGCCCTCTGATCATCTTTGTGGCCCTCCTCTGGACCTGCTCCAACACTTCCATGTCCTTTTGACCTTGCCTGGAATGGGGTGCATGTCATCTGACTGACCCAGGAGCACGATATTTCCCACATACTCTGCTTGAACATGCAATGCACTTCCAGGTCCTGGGTGATGGTGTAAAGTTCAACCCAGGATTGCTCTGTTTAGCTCTACTAGGGGCTCATAATCCCAGTGGGTCCAAATGTTTAGAGCTAAAGTGGTTACAGGCTTTTCTGAGGGAGTATTTAAGCTCCATCTGTCAAACCACTTGCTTAGATGAAATTTATAGACTCTGCCAGCAGTACATTAAATTGCTGTTTTCTTGTCTTTAATTTAGTTGCAGGCATTGTTTTTGTGTTGCCCTAAGAGAATAATTAATCTGTGGCAAATTCAGGCCTGTAAAATTATAAATACTAGACTTTTAGAAACACCAAAAAACACAGTAAAACAAAAAAAAAAGGAAGGAAATGTTGATGAGAACCCTCTTGGCAAAGCTGCTGGAATGCCTTAGGGTCCTTGATCTTTTCAGCAAGGCATCTAAGGGACTTGAAACATGCTTCATGTTCATTTTAATTGTGCACAACAAAAACCCAAACCACCACAAAATCCACCTAAACAACACTTGCACATTAAAAAGAGAATAAAATGATAACAACAAAAAAATAGAGTTCTTTCTCAGCATCTAAACAACAACTCTGAGGAATGTTTGGTATTGCAATTTTCCAGGAAGCCTCAATGTCACTCCCCGATGCTCTCGTTCCATACTTCAGTGCATAGTACAGATGCAAGTCTGATTAATTAAGGGCTTCAGAGATTGTTTTTTTTCCATTAACAGGAGAAAAAGCAGTGCAGAAACAAAATGACATCTGCTGCAGGACAAAGACCACTCCAGTTGCTCTAGCTGCTTTGAAGAAGGTGAGCCTGCTGCCAATGTTTCACAGGGGAGAGGTATGAGGAAGGCTGTGGCTGAAGCAATGTCATGTCTAGGACATGATAAGCACTGCTCAAATGCCTGCCATTGAAATCCCCAAGCTGATTTGACTTTTCTGCCCCCTACCTTTCTGGTAAAGGAAATATTTCATTTGACTGAATATAGATCTAGTACAAAGAAATGGAGAATGAAGCTGAACGTGAGTCAGCAATGGACACTTGCAGCCCAGAAGGTCAGTTACGTCCTGAGCTGCCTCAAAAGAAGTGTGGCCAGCAGGATGAGAGAGGCGATTCTGCCCCTCTGCTCTGGTGAGAGCTCACCTGGAGTACTGTGGAGTCCTCAACACAAGCAGGACATGGACCTGATGGAGTGAGCCTAGAGGAGGCCACAAATAATGACCAGAGGCATGGAGCACCTTTCTTGTGAGCTCAGACTGTGAGAGTTGGGGTTGTTCAGCCTGGAGAAGAGAAGGCTCCAGCAACACTTTAGAGCAGCCTTCCAGTACCTGAAGGGGCTACAGGGGAGCTGGGGAGNCTAACAAGGTGATCTTCAAGGGTCCCTTCCAACCTGATGCATTCTGTAATTCTATGGTGCTGGAGGTTTGTGTTGGGATAATACTTACTGGAACAAGTGCCCTGAAATAGTGTTGGAGAGGTTTAGGTTGGAGATTAGGAAAAAATTGTTAGCTGAAAGGGTGCTCAAGCATTGGAACAAGTGCTTGAGTCACCATCCCTGGTGATGTTCAAGAAACATGTGGATGTGGCACTTTGGGACACGGTTTAGTGGCCATGGTGGTGTTGGGCTGATGGTTGGACTCAATGGTCTTAGAGGTCTTTTCCAACTGTGATTCTGTGACCTTCAGCAACCATACAAAAGCAAAATGTTAACTGAGGTGAGAAACAATCAACCCTAATGTTGGACATCAGGTCCAAAAGAGAAGAGACAGAAGAAAAAGCACAGAGCCACAGAACTGTTGAGGTTGTGAAGGAGCTCTGGAAGCACTCTGAAACTGCAAAACGGTACAACTAAAACTGAATGCAGTGTAAATACTTGGCTGGATCAGGCTCAGGACTTCTGCTTCCCAAATGAACTGCAGTGTGAGCAGTTTTATCTGCTGTGGATTTTGGCAGCAGGCCTGGTGCTGGTGTGGTTACTGCAGAAGCAGTGAGAAGGGGGAAAGCATTGTTGTGGTTTAATACTGAGTGCAAGTTAAGCAGCTCACTGTTCAGCTCTGGTACAAATGCTGCAGGGACTAATGAATGCAACAGGAAAGATGAAATGTAGAGCTGTCTGAAATCTCTTGGTGGGGAGACCCACCACCTCTTCATAGTTGGGGCTCTTCAGCCTGGAGAAGAGAAGACTCTGGGGAAACCTTATAGTGGCCTTTTAGTACCCAAAGAAGGCTACAGGACAGATGGGGAGGGACTTTTTAGAAGGGCTTGTAGTCACATGACAAGGGGCAACAGCTTTGAGTTGGAAGAGGAGCTAGGGACAGAAATCCAGTAGCTGAGAGAATGAGCTGTGCTGGAGGTGAATTATAATGACCAGGCATGGGTGTGGCCACCCATATGTCCTCTGCCATCTGCTCTGCTGGTCAGCATGCAGCACTGCTCAACTACAGACACCTGCTGCACAGGTACAACTGGAAGGTGAAGGCTTTGCTTTGTTCTCAAACACAGTGGTAACTTCTGGATGGAAACAGCATAGCCCTTCTAAACACAGGGTGTGGGAACAAAATCAGGAACACACCCCCGCAGCAGCAAACCCTCCTGTAATGCCACACATTCTTAATCCAGAGCAGTGTCTGTCTGCAATGCCATGCTCTTGGAAGCAAGGCACCCAGCAGGGTGTCTGCAATGCCATGCTCTTGGAGGCAAGGCACCCAGCAGGGTGTCTGCAATGCCATGCTCTTGGAGGCAAGGCACCCAGCAGGGTGTCTGCAATGCCATGCTCTTGGGGGCAAAGCACCCAGCAGAGTGCTTCCTGTGGTGCTTTGGCAAAGAAGAGGCTCCATAGCCTTCCCCTGATGACTTCATTGAGGCCTCACGTCTGCTGATGAAAAGAGCAAGCTTCTGAACACCGCGGGCTGAACTCCCAGCACGAAGTGGAGGAGCTGTAGTTTTAACAGGTTAATGTGTTCTACCAGGGGAAGCTGGAAGTATTTTTAGCGTGGCCTGAGTGATTGTCTTTGCACTGCTCTGGCCTTTTTTGGAGTTTTTAGCTCTGGAAACAAATACAATAACCCTTTGCAATGGTGCTACACCACCTATTCTTTTATTGTTTGCCGTAAAGAAGACTGAGAGTTGTACTTTCAAAGACAAGAAAGGAGAAACATAAATCAGCTACCTTTGACACAGCTTTCCCCCTTCACACCACTGGACAGTTCACTTACTGTTTCCCTAACTCCCACCCATGTCCCCCAGCCTTTCTCACATACCTGCTCAGCTCTGAAGAAATCTCAGTAAAGAAAACATTTCTATTCATTCTGAAATTCAAGCCCAAACTGCTACCTGAAGGTATTGCCAGTTGCTCTCCCATCTGTGTGCAGCAGGAGGGATCAACAACACACCTGCGAACGGCATCCCACACAACTGCCCTCTGCTCCTGCCCTTCAGAGGGATTTCCAAGGGATGTGGGGGACAAACATCTGACAGCAGTAGGTTTGTTTTTATCACCTCCCCCCACCCAGGTCTGTTATCCCCTCCACCGAGCTGTGCTGGGAGCAGTGCCTAGTGGTTAGAATCAGGTATAAAGGAGATGGAGCACAAGCACAAATATAACAACCAGAACCAACACAAGGCAAGTCTGAGGGCTCAAATAGAAATCACAGGCAGTGCAGGAGGGACTCCTCCCCCTCTTCTACTTTCTATCCCATTTCTACCCACTTCCTCTTCCCCCCTGCCTGGCACTAGGATAAGCATGCAAGGCAGCAGCGATGAATGGGTATCTGACCATCCATGTTGCACACAGCTGCGGTCACCGTGCCCAGAGACTGGCAGTGTCCAGGCCACACACACAAGTCACCCAGGGAAACAAGACTCCAGAAAGGATTAATGGTGAGAGAGGCTCCTGTGGCTGCAAGAAGTTTGATCATCTGCTCCCAGCTAGAGAGAAAAACAGGTATCTTGTTTGTCCTGGTTCTTCTCTTCCTCCTCTTCGGAGACTGCCATTACCACTGCTTCTGGAGCTGGGGAGGAGATAGGGTAGGGGGGCTGCACTTGGCAACTCAGCTTCATCTCTCAGGCAACAGGACAAAGAAAATGGCCTTGAGGAAGTGACCAAAGCTGCAGACGGCGGCCACAAGCCAGTGGGAGCGGAGGCCAGGGTCGGTGTTCACCACGCATTTTGTGATGTCTGCCTAATGAGGAGGGAATAGATACCATCAGAGAGAGACACCCAGAACCATTTCAACCACTGCACACCCTCCACGGTGCATGCCAGCCACCACTGCTGCCATACCATCAACAACCACCAGTCTGGCTGAGCCTTAGGAGTGCCCTTCCAAGCATAAGTGCCCTACAGTTTAAGCTGCAGCAGGAATTATTCACAGAGCATTGTCAGGGTCAGGTCAGGGAATGGCACAAACTGCCAGCTTTTATTATCCCTTTAAAATTCCTTATGGTGGCAAATCATGTTAATATGCTAAGCTGTGAGCTGGGAAACTGGCTGACAGATGAAAGGGGAATTCAGTTAGCAGGCCTGCTGGTTTTCAGTTTCCAGAGAACAGCTGCCCAAGAGAATGACTTCTGCTTACAGCCTCCTGCTGTGACTGGCTGGCAGCTCCAAAGATGTTCAGGTCTGGAACAGAAAAGGCTCTGGCAGGTCAGGATGGAATTAGTCTGGCACAGATATACAGGGAGATGAAGACCAGAATAGCTGATCACAGAATCACAGAATACCAGGTTGGAAGGGACATCAAGGATCATCGGGTCCAACCTTTCTAGGTGATAGCCTAGCTGAAATGAGCTGGCCCAGCACCCTGTCAAGCTGAGTCTTACAACTCTCCAGTAGAGGGGAATCCACTGATTCCTTTGGGAGGCGATTCCAATGTCTGACTGTTCTCATGGGGAAGCATTTTCTTCTGGAGTCTGATGGGAATCTCCTCAGCAGTAACCTGTCTCAGCCATCCCTTGTCATTTCCTTAGGGCTCCTTGTAAAAAGAGAGTTTCTGTCCTCCTGGTAGCTGCCCTTTATGCACTGGTGCATGGCAATAAGGTCTCCCCTAGCCTTCTCTTCTTAAGGCTGAACAAACACAGCTCTCTCAGCCTTTCCTCAGCTTGTAACAGTAGTACAAGCAGTACTCTGTAACAGGCAGTAACAGAGACATATGGAGCCTAGCATAGGCCTAAGTAGGACAGTGGTGGCCGCAGTGCTGTGGGAGGGAATAAAGCTGCAGTGAGAGCACTTTCACATTTCCGTTAACCAGGATATTTTCTGGACTGCACATGTGGAAGTAATACTTGATCAGAAAGCATCTCTTACCCAGCCCCCTCTCCTTTTCAGCCACGTCACCAAGGTCTTGCGGACAAACTCTCCCAGGCAGTCTACGATGGTGTGAACCATGGCTGGCTGGGCATGCCGCACGCAGTCTACTGCCAGCCCAGCTGCCACGGCATAGAGAGACACCACCTTGCCCCACGTTATGCCTGTGAAAAGAAGAAAGGTCCTTCAGATCAACACATACACACAGAGAGCTCAATCTTCACTGGTGAAAGGAAACAGCTGTCCTCGGCTGCACGTGTCCAGCTGTGCATTCGGGTGGAGCCACAGTGCTGCATGTTTTCACCTTGGTGGAAAAGAGATCCTAAAGACCTAGGATTGGGGAAAACTCTCCACAGAATCCCAGCATGGTGGTGGTTGTCACTAGCACAGCTCTTAAACACCCTTAAGACAAGCATTCTTTTATTCTGGTCCTGGCGGACAGAAGGATGACCATGAGCCAGCAACACGTGCTTGTAGCCAAGAAGAACAATGGAGTGTATTAGAAGGGGTATGGTTAGTAGGTGAGGGAAGTTCTATTCTGCTCTGGTGAGGCTACGTCTGGAGTATTGTGTCCAGTTCTGGGCCTCACAGTTCAAGAGGGACATAGAATTGCTTGAGAGAGTCCAGTGCAGAGCCACAAAGATGCTGAAGGGAGTGGAACATCTGCCTTCTGAGGAAAGGCTGAGAGAACTGGGGCTCTTAGCTTGGAGGAGAGGAGACTGAGGGGTGACCTCATCCGAAGGCAGTGTGCGGTGTCACTTGAGCTATCTAATCTCCCAGCAAACAGCCTTCCTGCTAGGCTGACCTGCCCATAACAAGCACTCCAAGGAAGTTGTCCCAGCAGCAGTCATCTTCCTGCCAATGTGATAAGTGGATCTGAGTTCTGGGCACCAGCCAATTTCCCCGAGTCTCCCTCAGACTTCGCCAACACTGGAGTGTAACTCTGCCACGCTTAAACATTGCAGCCAGTGGTCCCTCATCAGGTTTTTATCATGACCAGTGACCTGGAAATGCTATCCTTCTGCACCCGTGCAGAAGATCTACCACAGCACAATGGCACATGGATTTCCTTTCAGTCTGTTAGGAAGTTGAATTCCCACCTTTCTCTATTATCTGGACTGGAATTGTTTGTCAAGCATACTGTGAAGCATGGAGAAACTATTCAGCCTGGAAAAAATAAAAAGGCTCTAAGAAGAACTTAAGAGTAGCCTTTCAGTACTTGAAGAGGCTACAGGACAGCTGAGGAGGGACTTTTTGTGAGGCCTTCTAGCAACAGGATGAGGGATAATGGATTTGAGGTGGAAGAGGGAAGATTTAGACTGGAGATTCAGAAGAAGTTCTTTACAGTGAGGGTGGTGAGACATTGGAACTGCCCTGTTTTTAAAAGGTACTGAACTTCATAGAATCCTAGAATGGCTTAGGTTGGAAGTGACCTCAGAGATCATCTACTACAACCTCCTGTCATGGTCAGCGACACCTCTCAACTAGACTTGGATGTCCAAGCCCTCATCCAACCTGGCCTTGAACACTTCCAGGGAGGAGGCAGCCACAAGCTTTCTGAGCAACCTGTTCCTCTTCCAGAGTCTTGTCACCCTTGTACTGAAGAACTTCTTCCTAAGATTCAGTCTAAACCTACTCTCCCTCAGTTTCAAACCACTCTCTCATTCTGTCGCTAGATGCCCTTATGAAAGTCCCTCTCCAGCCTTCCTGTAGAGCTTCCTCCCAATACCTGAAGGGATCCTAAGGTCCCCCCAGAGTTTTCTGCTGGCTGAACAATCCCAGCTCCCTCAGCCTATCATCCTTGTGGCCTTCTCTGGACTCGTTCCAGCAGTTCCATGTCCTTCTTATGATGGGAACAGCAGAACTGGATGCAGGATTCAAGGAGGGGTCTCACAAGAGCAGAGGCAAAGGACAGAATCACCTCTCTTGTCCTGCTGCTCCTCTTGATGCAGTGCAGGATACAGTTGCCCTCCGGGCTGCATGAGCACTCTGTTCAAATGTCAGCCACAGGAATGACTTTTTAGACTGAGGAAAATCCCTTCAGTGTTCCAAAAAGCACCACTTTTCACTCATGACTGATGTAAGATCAAAATCTACAAGTGATCCCTTTGTAAGGCTCTGCACCAACAGAGTAGCAGCAGGAGCTCAGTGTCTCCTATGATGCTGTACTTGTCACCAGCACTGTCCTCAAGACCAGAGGAAGTTATTAATATGGCTAAATTGACAGTTATTCTCATTTTATTTTCCAGGCAGGCCCTGTGGTGTCCCTTCCCCAGAGCTGTCACTCAGGAAGGTCACTGCCTGTGTGGTATCAGTCACACTGTTTAGCTGTCTTTCTCACAGCATATCACCAGCAGAGCCAGCAGGAACTGCCTATGAAACCACACAAGGAAACAGTAGACAGAAGGCTTCTCCTGGAAAAAAAGAGCCTGTCCCATTGCAGGTCAAAACATCTCCATCCAAAGAAAGATGCTTTAAAGGAGGTTTTAATGTCTTGCTGGTCACAAAGTCCTGAACTAGAGCCCCCAGATAGTTTATACTCAGCCTTGAAGGAAGTCAGTTTTTATAGTTCCCTATCCCTGCAGAAATGTGGTTTCTTACTTCCTGACTTACATGAGCAAAACTGACCCAAAATGCAGGAAAGAGTTCACTGGCTTATTCCCAACCTTTTACTGACAAGTCTTTCTTGAAGTCTGAGGTCACAGAAACAGAGTGGTTGGGGTTGGAAGGGACCCTCTGAAGATTGAACTCAACCACCATACCAGAGCAGGTTCACCTAAAGCAGGTCACATGGGAACACATCCAGACAGGTCTTGAAAGCCTCCAGAGATGGGGACTTCACCACCTCTCTGAGCAGCCTGTAGCAGTGTTCTGCCTACCTTAAAGTGAGAAGAAATTTCTTCATGTTTAGATTGAGTTTCATATGTTCAAGTTTATGCCCATTACCTCTTGTCCTGTCACTGGGCACCACTGAGAAGAGTATAGCCCCATCTTCCCAACACCTACCCCTTAGATATTTGTGAGCACTAACAAGATCACTCCCTCAGGTTCCTCTTCTCCAGGCTAAACAGCCCCAGCTCTCTCAGACTCTCCTCAGATAAAAAAGTGTATCCACAATCTATGACAGATAAAAGTTCAATAGATTCTGCTCTGGCAGGGGGGTTGGACAAGATGATCTTTCAAGGTCCCTCCCAGCCCCTGACATTCTGTTATTCTGTGACCCATATTGCGTCTCCATCCCTGGAGTTGTTTACAAGAGGCAGAGATGTGGTTCTGAGGGATATGGTTTAGACTTGCTAAAGTTAGAGAATGGTTGGACTCAGTGATCTTAAAGGTCTTTTCCAACTGAAATAATTCTGATTTCCTTAGTACACAGGAAAACAGTTTGCTCTACAGACAGGTCAGTCCAGGGTTCTCCTCCCAAGGAGCATGAAGAGGAAGCCTCTGAGCTGAGCTCTGCCTTCCTTGACAAGGCTGCTACACGCTGGTACTTGCCAAAGGACTTGAATGAGATGAAGCTTTGCCAACACAAAGACAGAGCCCCTCTCTCCTTTTCACACAGACAGCAGGAAGAGGTCAAGCCTTTGGCTGATGCTTGTCATGGTAGAGAATGGATGTGAAGGGCTCAGCAGTCACTTCCCATTACTCTCTTCTCAACAGAGCGTGCTTGTGAGGGTCAAACCAATCTTTCAGCCTGCTCTTCCTCTTACCAGCAGGGCTGGGGCACTGCAGCGGAAGAGGAGGAAATCCCCTCCCAGTTTCTCTGCATGGAAACTCCTACTGAGTGAGAAGATAGGCACGGCTGGCTGCACTCCTCACTTGAGACAGCAGGGCACAGCTTCTGCTGCTGCTCTCATAAGATGTCATAGCAGAGCCCTGAAGCAAGAGAAGAGCAGGCATCTCTAACAGCTGCTTTAGGACAAAGCTGGGCCTCGCCTAGGGCTGGTCTCTCTGTTCCAGAAGGGCTTCAGCATCCACCCAGCCCCAGGCAGGGTAGGGGAGTGGATCAGCCCACAACAGCCCCGACCTGCACTCTTCTACCAGCTCCATTCACTTTTCTTTTTCAATGATTCCCTTGGCAGTGACAGAAGAGCACACTACTGGGACAGCAGTGCCTCTGCCCCCTGTAACGTCCAACCCAGGGTCAAGGCGACGCTAGCTTGATGCATCCCTCAGCATGAGCTGGATTTGCATCTGACCCCTGCACACGAGCGGAGGAGACACATTGTCTTGCACCGGATTCCTCCGAAGCTGTGGCTGCCATCCACGCTGGGCGAGGCAGGCACTCCCTGCCAAAGCAGACAATCTATTCACAGCTTCCCACTGTGCAGGCTAGCCTGCACAGGAGCTAACAACAACAAGAGGAACTCTGGTCCAGAACCACAGAACCTTAGAGGTTGGAAGGGAAAGGATTGATCAAAAAAGAGAAAGTTCTGAAAATTCTGTTCACAGAGATGGAACACAGGGAGAAAGAAGAAAAAAAAAAAAAAAGCTGCTCGGAAGGCATTTTAAAAAATAAGAAATACAAGTTGCAGACTCAAGGCCAGACATGGAGCTGAAAGTATGTAAACAGTGGTGAGCCCAGGGGAAAATGAATTAGCAGGAGAGGACTGTTCTTGAAAGTGTTCCTGCTGCAGATCAGCTTGCCTGCCCCAAGGGAGAGCTCAAGAAGCCATGAGACACAACTGTGCAGCCTCCAAGCACCACACTATCCAAGGTTACTCAAATAAACTTCCCTCTGCTCCACTCAGCATCAAAGCCCAACTTGCAAATCGGACCTAGGAGAAACATGATCAAGTGCTACTTTTCAACAGCTGAAAAAATACAGCCAGACACTTTGCTGTGGTGGAGAGAAAGAAGCCAAAACGGACAAGGCAGGAAGCTCAATTCGCCCATTTCTAACAGCATTTGCTCCTGCAGAGGGAAGTGTTTTCTCCTGAGAACCCATCAACCATGCATCCCTGTCATACAGGGCTCACTTCAGTCCAAGCACTTTTGATTAAAAACTGATGAGCACCCAAACCAACAGAAACCCAGGATGAACCCAGGATGCTCCCTCCCTGAAAGTGTTCAAGGCCAGGCTGGACAAGGCCTTGAGCGACCTGTGCTAGTGGGAGGTGTCCCTGCCTATGGCAGGGGGTTGGAACTAGATGATCTTTTAGGTCCCTTCCAGCCTTACCGTTCTATGAAAGCTTTTATAGGGCTTTCACACCTAGCAGCCTTCATCAACTGCTTCTTTTAGAAAAGGGAAATGCATGTCTCTTTTCTACTTCAGTTTTTCCAGAAAGTGACCCTTGCTGGAAATCCTGCTGGTATTTATTTAAACAGCTAATGTACATCCCAGCTCACCCAGGCCCAATCCAAAGCCTGTTAAAAGTCAGTGGGAAGTCTCCTGCTGTCTGCAAAACAGCTTTGGACCACACATCAGGACCAGTGGTATTGTCACAGGGGTGATGCTGCTGGACAGCCTTCAACATTCAAAGCAGGTCAGAGCTCTGCAGTGCCAGTCTCCACACAGATGGGCTCTTCTCACTCCAAATAACCAACAGGTTGTAAGGAAACAGGGAAGAAAAAGACAGCTTGAGCCTTATCATGCTTGTGACCTGCTCATTTTCTGCCTATGTTCTCAGCTGGTGATCTCACTGTAAGTAGGATTCAAGCTGTCCTTGTTACAGCAGAGTAAAGCCAGTCTTGGGGTAACTGGAACAAACAAGGCTCCAAAGTTGCATACCCATGCAGAGGGACCAACAAGGATACCAGCTGTCCTCAGTCTTGCCGCCTTCACAGGTCCATCTAGGACTCATCCTTAGTCAGGACTTGTAGACAGCATGCACAGGAAGTGAGCACAACCACTATGAAGATTCAAAACCAGACCAGAGCGTGGAAAGCGGCCATGTAAAAGGTAAAGGAGCAAACCCCTTCAGCAAGATAGGGTCAAAATCCCCCAATCTGTTGCTGGAAAGGCATTGTGAGTGACTAATGCAGCTCCCAGTCTGTCTAGGCACTGCAGTGCCAGACTGTAACTGTTTTCTTAATAAATTGGACAGTGAAAAACAGGCTGAGATGCTTTAGTTGTTGGTAATTGGCACAAAAACTCAGACTGCACTTGAGTTTCCTTTGCTCAGTAAGAGCCTCTTTCTTCTGAACTATGAGAAAAATTGAGAATGAATGTTTGGCTGTCACAGTCAACTTTGATTTGCTGGATCTAGCATTAAGTGCTGAGCCTTGAGACTGCAGCTGGGCTTCAAAAACGTTGAAGATTACCAAGCTTCTCCCTGTCTGCCACTCAGCAGCCTTTTATCAAGTTGTCATTGGAATTTTTCTTGCTATAAGGAGTAAAATAGACAACCCCAGCTTTATGCCACAGATTGTCCTGCTAGTCACACTGAGGCAGAGGGGAGAAAGAATTAAAACTGTGGCATACAGAGCACCAGGAAGGTTTGGATCCACTCCCTGTGCAGCTAGCCAACTGCCAGCCACTTATGCAGCACAGTGTCCCCAGACAAGGGGCAGCACTAGCAATAGACCTTGAGCCTGGGCTTCCACCAAGTTTCCAAAATCTCTAGCATTGCCAGCCTCAGACAGTTGAATGCAGACCAACATTCTTACTGCCTTGAAAACCTCGAGTTCAGGACAATGTTACAATTTCTAGCTTTACTTTCAACAAAACCACTTTAAACCTTCCCAATTTTTCACTTGTCTCCTGTGCTGAGAAGTTAAAGAAACACATCTCTCAATGAATCCCTTAATAATAATGAATGAATAATAATAATGAATATTCATAAGGATTCATAATAATGAATCCTGGTGAGAGCAGGACTCCCAGGAGCCATCAAGGCTTTCTCCCCAGCATCAGTTGGGGCTGTTCAGCCTGGAGAAGGCTCCAGGAAGGTCTTCCAGTACCTGAAGAGGGCTACAGGACAGCCAGGGAGGGACTGTTTCCAAGGGCTACATATAGTGATAGTATGAGGGGCAATGGTTTGAAATTAGAGAAGAGCAGATTTAGATTGGACATTAGGAAGAAATTCCTTACTATAAAGGTGGTGGAACACTGGAACAGGTTGCCCAGAGGGGTGGAGGCCCCATCCTGGGAGACATTCAAGGTCAGGCTTGGTGAGGCTCTGAGTAACCTGACCAAAGTGGGGATGTCCCTGCTCACTGCAGGGGTGGTAGGACTAGATGACCTCTAGAGGTCCCTTCCAACCCAAGCCACGAGTCTGTGATCATGTTTATGCAGCACAGCAGCATGCACAGTCTGTTCCATCTGCAGCCAGGCTTAGTTCCCTGTGCCACTTCAGCTCTGGAGGTGGGCCAGTGCTGATGTAGTCAGCTATAGTTGTCTAAGAAGATAACCTGCTTACCTGCAATGCAAATACCTGGGCCTGCAAACTTGACCTTCATTTTTCTGTAAGCCTTGGTGCAAGTAAAGCTCAGCACTAAGGCAGAACATCTGCATTTTGAGCACATTCAGACATTCCTGCAACACTTGCCCAGCTCTTGCTTTTTGAGCCCATATTACCTCCCAAACCAGCCCAGGGCAAAGGCAGAGCATTCCAGATGTGCTCTGAAAGGATGCCAAGGACTACGGTGCTAGATACAAAATCCACTTATATCCATTTCTCTGATCTGGGAAGTAAATCTGCTTGACCTGCCAGGAGGCCTGCTTGAGCAGTCCCTGAGAGACCTGTTTTGTCATCTGTTGTAATTTTGGAGAGGATCTCTGCTTTCCACCACAGTACACTTCAGATTTGAAGCACAGGATGTCAGCAGAGGTCTTCTCCAGGGTGCAGTGGTTCCCGTGGTGCTCAGACACAAAAAAAGCATCTAGTGGTGGAGACAAGTTTCCTCACTCAGAACATGTCTATCTGAAAGTACAGCAGAAACCTGGACACCTACCCTGTACCAACTTGTCCCAAAGCAGCAAGGATCACTGCCTCCTCTGACACTTCCCATGTCAACAGCACTGGATCCAGTGCTGTCATACTCTGTGCACTGCTAACAATTAGCTGTGGGGGGTTTTTTGTTGTTGGACTTCTGGTTGGTTGGGGAGTTTTGTTGGTTTACTTTGTTTCCAGTCTCCAGCATCAACTCTCCCTTCCACAGACAACAAAACAAAGAACTACAGAAACCCTACAACTGTGTCAGGACTTGCCTGACAAATCTCTCTGTAAAAGCTTTCTCTTCCCTTATTTCCTCCAGACTGCATTCCCAGGCACAGACTTTCCAAGGGAGGCTGAGATTCATTAGCAGGAATACAGCACAGGGTGTGTCTTTTTTTTTTTTTTTTTTGACAGTTGTCTGTGGAACCAGTGAAACAGAAACAGAAGAACGTTGGCATCTAAGCATCTTTTGAGAAAGCTCAAAGCATCTGCTCACCCAGAATGCCTTAGCTGAGACTCTCCTGAGCATGTGAAAGTAGAAGCAGCAGCTGGAAGCAGCAGGCTCCATTGCAGCTCTGGCTGTTGCTGTGGGAAAGGAAGCCAGGAAGAGAACTCCCTTGTGATGAGCTGGTTCTGGCTGCTAGCATCAGCAGCGTGAGCTGGAGCAAGGGAGACTCCCATGTAATAAACCTTCTGCAGCTGCCAACAGTGAGCAAAAGGGCTTGAAATGTGTGACTTCCCCGTGCAATGAGGTAGGTAACACCACCTCCTAACAAGGAATGGCAGCAGATGCCTTCTAGAATGAGCAATAACTTGCCAGGAGGATATAATAAAGCAGGGCATTTGCCTGCCAGAAGAGCAGGGCTGAGCGGAGCTCTCACGATACTATTAAAGCATGGCACACTGCCAAACTGCCCACAGCCTTTCAGAAACCAGGCCCCACCTTGCAGAGCATCTCAGAAACATGCCTTCTCCCAGAGAAGCGGCTGCATCCCTTCCTTTCTGCCCATCCCTGCTGGGACACAGTACCTGCAGTGAAAATCTGTGCAGCCACGGCCAAGAAGGCGTCGGTCACCACCGTCTCGGAGTGCAGGGAGATGTTCAGCTGGCGAGCCACGTTCCGGTACACGTTGGGGCGGATGTACTCCAGCTCGTCCCCTGCAAACAGGCAGACACCAGTCAGCGTGCCACCTGCTGCTCTCACCATCCAGGAATTAGAGCTGGAGCCACCCCATATGTCCCTTCAGCAAAGAGAATTAATCCCAGGTCCACCTTATTTTAAATATGCGACAGAAGGCTTAGGGTGAGTTAGATCCGACCCCCCTGCCAAGTGCGTCCTACTTTTTTAACACCCCCTGAGCCTGGGGCTTCTCAAGGGAGGGGGGACAGGCACATTGCATTGGCTCTGCACAAGTGGTGTGGCTGCAGTCACCCCTGATATGAAAGATTTCCAGGTTGCATTGGGAGGGAAAGAACCCTCAAAAGGTCATCTTATCCAGCCCCCTACCAGTCAGCAAGGACATCTCCAACTAGATCAGGCTGCCCAGGGCCACACCAAGTCTGATCTTGGATGTCTCCAGGGATGGGGCCTCAACAACATCTTTGGGCATCCTGTTTCAGTATTTCACCCCTCTCACTGTGAAGAACTTCCTCCTAATGTCCAACCTAAATCTACTCTTCTCCAGTTTCAAGCCATTCCCCCTCATCCTATCACCACAAGCCCTTCTGAACAGTCCCTTCCCAGTCTACTTAGAGCTACATTTTAATATCTGAAGGACACCTACAAGATCTCCCTGGGGGCTTCTTTTTTTCTAGGCTGAACAGGTCCAGCTCTCTTAGCCTCTTCCCACATGGGAGGTGCTCTAGCTTTCTGGTCATTTTTGTGGCATCCTCTGAACCTCCTCAAGCACATCTATGTGCCTCTTGTGTTGAGGACTCCAGAACTGGACACAGTGTACTACAGGTGAAGTCTCACCAAAGGAGAGCAGAATGGCAGAGTCACCTCTCTTGACCTGCTAGCCACCTTTCTTTTGATGCAACCCAGGATGTTCCCAGGGTGGATGCCTCCCTTTCCTCCAGCACAAGAGACAGGCCTCAGAGAAGCAAAGCCATGTCATTTTTCTTCGGTGAGGAGGAGTGTACATCTACAGCAGCTTTTGAGAGATAGAGCCTCTCTCAGCACCCCATCAGACTTGTACAAAAATCCTCAAGATGAGAGCAACTCAGGAATGCTGCAGGCTGAAAGCCAGGGATCCACCCAGAGCTGCACAACACTGAGCAAAGAGACTATCAGCTCAGCTACTTTACACTCACAGAGGCACTGGGTTCTGGAGTTCTCTCTCTCCTCCTAATGGTTAAAGAAACGTTCATTTGCCTGGCTGACTTCTCAGCAACAAGGTTCTCAACACACACAGAGACATGTGCTTGAACTTCCAGGTTATTTTCCCCCCAGCTGAGAAATAGTTGAGGGCGTTAGGCTGGCTTGAAGACCAAGATGGAAATGCCAAGGACAAACAGAGAATCTCCTCCAAGAGGTTTGTGTGATGGATCTTGGGCAGGGACAGAAAAGATTTTCCTCTGTAGGAAAACAAACCATTTTTCAGCTGCAGAATTAATAAATCCCAATTTCCAAATGGATTTCTCTCTACAGGGGTTCACAGATACTTAAATGAGGGTTGCACAGCTGCGGAAGGAGCATTACACAATGCAAATGTTGCATGGGATCAAGATCCTCTGTGTGTGGAGAATCCTACTTGGTTTAGAGTTAGAAGGACGCTGTGTCCTCCCCTCCTCCTACACACGAGTGCTGTGGAGCACCCGGGGAAAAAAGCTGTCACCACGGCTTTGCATTCTGCTGCAAGACCCAGATGACTTGCTCTAGGCAGAAGGCAACTGATCCTCCCAAAGATTTCATTTAGCTGGGGGCTGAAAACAAAGGCAGCTTCAGCTAGGAGCTTGTTATAGACTCATCAGCTGCTTCAACTGAATTCACAGAATGGTAGGGGTTGGAAGGAATCTCTGAAGGTCTCCTAGTCCAATTTCCCAGCTAGAGCAGGCTCACCCAGTCAATCACACAGGAACACATCCAGGCAGGTTTGAAATGCCTCCAGAAATGGAGACCCCACAATCTCAGCCTGCTCCACTGCTGTGCCACTCTCAAAGGGAAAAAGTTTTTCCTTATGTCTGCGTGGAACCTCCTGTATTTCAGTTTGTGTCCATTGCCCCTTGTCCCATCACTGGAAACCACTGAGAAGAGTCTGGCTCCATTCTTCTGACACTCACCCTTTAGATATTGATCAGCATGAATGAGATTCTCTCCCCCTCAGCATTCTCTTCTCCAGGCTAAACAGACCCCAGTTCATTGAACTAGTCACTGGCACTCAGCACAGCATGGGCAAAGCCCAGTGCTGCAAAATTCCACTGACATCCCCAGGCTGTTCCTGTGTGTAGGACTGCACCACACAATCTGATGGCAAGAGGAAACTGCTAACACATGGCCAGCCCTGATAAGAGGAAACATTACCTGCACTACTCAACAGCTGGTTTCTCCTCAGAGGGAGCACACAGGCTTCTTTGTAAATGCAAGGAAATGGGGATAGCCCTGCCCCTGGTTAGCAGAAAGGGAAGCATAGGATGCTAGGATCAGAACTTGGTAGAGGGCCAACATTACAGCTTTTAACAAGGAGCCTGAAGGCTCCAGATGAGATCAGGCTTTGGTTGGAGGCACACATGCTGCTGAAGCAGGCCCTGCCCTGCAGCAATGCACAGGGTGGGCAAAAGCAGGCAGGGTAAGAAAACACTGGAAAGCAATCCCAGGCTCAGGGAAACTCTACCTTGGCAGTCCCAGGACCGACTCCAGCAGCACATTACATTGGTGGCACTTTTTGGTGTCCATGTGTAGATTCCCAGCTGGGCACTTTGCCACACTTAGAGCAATTCCTGTGCCTCTTCTTCCTCAGTAATCATGGGGTAGCAGTGCAGGGCAGCAGTGACAGCTGCCATGTGCAGAAGCTCCAAGCAGAGGTGAAAGGGCACCTGCCTGGGTCTTGGCCACAGTAGACAAGCTTAGATAAAGCAGACCTCTGACACACATGGTAGGTTGTTTGGGGGTCTCATTTGACAATATCATTAGGTTTTGTCACCTCTGACTTGTTAATTGCACTAATTAGCTGTTAAGCCTCACTGGCCTCATGGGCTCTTGCTTTCCAAGACTTCAACTGCATCACCTGTGCCCAGCACCTCTGTGGGTCCACCAGCCAACTCTATGTGCCTGGAAGCTAGGGAATACTCCAGTTCTACATCTCTACAGGCTTCTCAGTGCTATCACAGAGACAAAACTGCTCTGGCTAAGGACTACCACTCTTGGAAAGTGACTGGACATCACTGTATTGGTTACAGCAGCAAAGAGGAAAAGGAGGGGACAGGCCACATGGCAGGTGGGATTTCTGAGCACAGAGGACAGAAACATTTCTTCATCCAACTAAGGAGGACTGTTCACCCTTCTTGTTGTGTGGGTACCACACGGTGCTCTTGGAACATTTGCTTAGAGAAGGGACCATGTTCCTGGGACTGTCAGCCAAATCTTTCCATCTGGACACAAATAAGTGACAGGAGAGTCATCCAAGTGAAGCCTTCGGATCCAGTCTGCCACCTGCTTGCCCTTTAGCATGCTCCTACCACCTACAGAAGATCTGGTTGAAAGCAAATGAATCTCAATCTTCAACCCAGGCAGAGAATATATAGAGGACAAAGAGACAACAAGTTTGCCTGAAGAACAGAAAACCCCCAAACCCAAAGACTAAAAAAACTACTGGAAACAAAAAAAAAAAAACAAAACAAAAAAAAAAAAGGTAAAGTCAGCATAGGAAAGAAAAAAATGAAAAAGAATGAATGAAAGAGTCAGCTATGCCTTCCTCAAAGAAAGGTATGATGGTATAAATCAAACAGAAGTAGAAATAAAGAGGAGAGAGTGCAGAGATCAAACTGGTCCAAAGTTTTTAGGGCCAGCTAAAGGTGGTATCATTAAATCAGATGCAAATGCTAATTACAGTTTCCAAGCTGGGTGTGAACTAACATGGCAGCCTGCAAGCAGAGAAATATTGGAAGCAACTTCAATAATGCAGGTGTTGGGATCCCAAGAGACAAAGGGCTAGGTTTGAGCAGGCAGAAGGATAAAGCAAAAGGTCAGGCGAGCATTTAAAGAGTGTTGCTGATATAAACACAATTCCAGAGCATATTTGCATGTAGCAGCCTACAGGTACAACTTTCAAGTTATTCTCCCTGCAGTCCCAGCAGCCACCTGACTGTGAGAGTCTGGGCACTGAATGGCCACATATGCCAGCTGACATCAGTCAACACCTGCTTGCTTGGACAACAAGCAAGAAAGCTCATGTCTTCTTGGATGGTTAAGAAGGCAAAGGAAAATCTGTATCAAAAGCCTGTCAATGAAAAAGCAGCTTTTATAAGATCTCCAACACATACAGATTCATGAAATCATGGAATGATTTGGGTTGGAAGGCACTTTGAGGACCTTGAAGATCATTCAGTTCCAACCTCCCTGGCATGGACAGGGACACCTTCCACTAGACCAGGTTGCTCAAGGCCTCATCCAACTTGGCCTTGAACATCTCTACTCGTGATCTCCCTGGGCAACCTGTTCCAGTGTCTCACCACTCTTACTGAAAGGAATTTCTTCCTAATCTCCAGTCTCTGCCAGCTCAAAGCCATTGCCCCTTGTCCTGTCACTATGAGCCCAAGCTCTCCTGTAGCCCCCCTTAGGTACTAGAAGGCTGCTCTA
>WBNM01021896.1:0-22548 GCA_013399055.1 Ramphastos sulfuratus | reverse complement strand
CTTTCTCTCCTCCAGGACAAATAAGCCCAACTCTCTCAGCTGGTCCTCAGAGCAGAGGGCTTCCAGTCATTGCATCATTTTTGTGGCCTCCTCTGGATCCACACTAACAGGTCCATGTACTGAGGACTCCAGAGGTGGACCCAGCACTGCAGGTGGGTCTCAGCAGAGCAGCAGGGCAGAATCCCCTCCCTTCATTACTGCCCACACTGCTTTGGATGCAGCCCATGACAGCTGGATTCTGATCCATGAATTCACATTGACAGCTTTTCAACCACCGGTGCTTGGGCACTGCATCTGCTAAACTACATAGCCTGTGATTTCAAGTCAGATTTTGGCAGCATCATACAGAGGGGCAGAATTAACCAAAGAGAACTGCTGGTCACTGAGGGCCTAGCACACCAGTTTAAACCTATGACCTGTCAACATTTAAGGGTGGCTTAAATGTCCAGCATTAGAAGGGAGAAAATCAGCCGAGCATGTCATCTGCAAAACCCTGCAGTCTGCTCATTTGGTAGGGAAGAGGCTGTCGTGACCTCATCTGGCACCCAGTTCACACATGGCATTCATCAGGCTGATGTGAAAGAGAGCTACAAATGGAGTTCTTGTCATTAAGAGAAGATACATGGAAGAGACAGAGATGGGGAAGTACTCCATGGGGGCCTATTCCTGAGGCAGACCCCTCTAGTGAATAGGATTATTGGTAATGATGAGATAATTCACTAAGAGCCATGTCAGATTTAAGTGACCCTCCTAGCTGACAAGGGAATGCTGGGAAAGAGGGGATGAAAGGTCCCAGATGGGTCTTGGCCTTCATCCACTGACCAGCACAGTCTCTGCAGTTGGAAACTGTTTGGGCTGGGGGAGGTGATAACAATCTTGAGAAGTGAAATTATTTAATTTCTCTTGAGAGAACGCCTAAGTTTTACAAATAACATTTCAGACTGAAATTAAATTTACTTCCAACAGATAGTTTGTCTGTATTTTTAAGCCTTCTGTTATGCCACAGCCCATCTGTAATGCATTTATCCTCCAAGAAAAATCCATCCCAAGGGAACCAGCACAAAATGAAGCCAGTCCCGCAGACAGCACTGCTAGGAAAAGGATATGAATCCATGTCTCTGGCAACCACAGCTACTATGTGACCAGCCAGCCTCTCCAATATTCAGGAACCCTCACATCAAGATGAGTCAGCAAAATCCACCCAGTTCAAGTACCCATCAGAAAAGTTGTGCTCTTAGCTAGACTGACCTAAAATTAGAGTTGCTCCAAATCCTTCAGGATTGTCAAGAGTTAGGACTGTGCTGGCCAGTAGATGAGTGACAGACCATCCCCAAAGTCACAGACACAGAGAGGGAACAAGAGAGAGAGACTGATGGGTTGGGAAAGAAAGTAAATCAGCTTCAGTGAAAACAGTAACAATAAAATGAAATAGATACAAATAGATACAAAACTAGTATTGATTCATGTGAAAGTCTCAGACTGGACTCAGAAGTGACCAGATTTAGGACCAGGATTCAGGGATGCACAGTCTGATATTGAAGGCAGAATGGACAGAGTCCTTCTCAGTCGTCAGTAGAACTTTGACCTTTGTGATCCCTCGGCCTTACACTGCAGATGGTATGGAACCCCTTGTTGGTCACTTTAGGGCCACCTGTCCTGTCTGCTCCTCCCCACAGGAGGTGTCTTACAGCACTCCAACGTGGGACACGAGATTTAGCAGTGCCCTTGGTCTGCACAGGAGCAAGTCTAAGCAAGAGTCTTTCTGCAGCCCAGCCCTTGGCAGTGACTCTCCACATAATCTTTCTCACTGCTAGAAGAAGCTTTTGTGCAAACCTGCCCTGAGCTTCAGCAAGTGCAATTCCTGGGAAAAGCCTCAGCTGAAAAGTCAAATCACTGACCAGAATTCGTTCTGCACTAGGTCAAAATCCTACAATTTTTGATAATTTTTAAAATAAGTTTTCCCAAAATTGTATTGACAAATAAAAAGAGTCTTTTGGCCTTGGAGTTTTAAAAAGGAAATGAATTCTTGCTTTAATGAGAAATAAAACTAAACCCAGTCTGAACAGTGAAGTAAATATAGCTGTTCCCAATATTTAGAGGTGTTATTGTTGCACACAACTAGGAATGACAAAGCAACCAAATCTCAATCCACACCAGCAGAAACCAGAACACATTTTTGATGACAGCCTTTTCAAATGTTTTAAGGCATCTTGGAAGAGAGATGATAATAATTAGATTAAGAACACTAATTATTAATGATGACTGTTTTGGTTTCCCTCAAACAGTGTAATCAAATGACACATGAGCCTGATGCAGTCTCATTCTGTTCTCACCTCTGCCCTTTAATAGGAGAACCCACCATAGGTAAAATGGCTATGGTCAGAGAAAGGCTGATTTGAATCTGACTACCATCGTCTTGCAAAGTGACACAGTTAAGCACTGTTTTCTCTGTATTTTACAGATTAAGCCATTTCTTGATCCTCCATTGAGAAGAGTATGACCAACAGGTCAAGGGAGCTTTTCCTCCTCCTCTACTCTGCTCTAGTGAGGCCACATCTGAAGTACTGGGGCCAGTTCTGGGCTCCCCAGTTCAAGAGTCAAAGCACTACCGGACAAAGTCCCAAGAAGGAGGCTACAAAGATGTTAAGGGGATTGGAGCATCTCTCTGAGGAGCAAAAGATAAGAGGCCTAAGGCTACTTAGCCTGGAGAAGAGAAGACTTGAGAGGGCATCTTGCCAATACAGATCAGTATCTACAGGGCAGACTCTTTTCAGTGTGCCCAGTGATAGAACAAGAGGCAATGGGTGCAAATTGGAACACAGCATGTTCCACCTAAACTTAAGGGAGAACTTTCCTCTGAGACTTCCAGACACTGGATCAGGCTTCCCAAAGGGGTTGTGGAGTTTCCTTCTTTTGAGAGATTCCAAACCCACCTGGATGTGAACCTGTGCGACCTGATCCAGGGAATACTGCTTTAGAAGAGAGCCTAGATGACCTCCAGAAGGCCCTTCCAACCCTCATCATTCTGGGATTCTGTGATTATATTAGGTCCTCTACAGGTCTAGTGCAAAAAAACTCCAAACCAATAGATGGTCCATGTCCCCTAATAAAATTAAAAGATGTCAAAACACACACAAACCCAAATCCCAAAACCTATCTCCTCCTCTGAATCTTATCCATAGGGAGAATTCTCATGCTGAGTTTATTACAACTCTCCATCAGACAAGTCATTGAAGGAACAGAGACTGTCTTTCAGAGGAGGACAACAAATTGATCCCATTCAAAACTCTTCCTCATTCATGACCAGCCCAATTTGAAGTCCTATCAATCTGAGTGGTGACTCCCACAGTGGAAAAGGTGCAAATAAAAGACACAGCATTTTTTTTTGTTTGTTTATCTGTGTGAGATTTCTTCACTGTCATCCTTTGTGTTTCATTTTGTTTTTAATAATACACAGACATAGCTGCATCTTTTGGGTGAAGGCAGCTCACCAGCTGCCAGTGTTTATTGATTTGTTTATCCTCATTTACTTTTTCAGAAGAAACAAAACAAAACAAAACAAGAAACACAAAACAAACAAAAACATCAGGGAGCACAATTTGTGCCCTTTCTGTCACCAGCATAGACCAGCAGGGATTCTAGGGGTGTGCATCTTGATGGAGAAAATGACCTCGAAGCACATGACAGGGACAGCCTCAGAACACCTGGTGAACACATTATTTCAGTGGCAGAACTGCAACCAGAATAATAGTTCTGTGGGTGCACCACAGTGGTACAACTAACAGAGAAGTGGAAGATGTCAGCTCACTGTCATCACAAAGCAATGCTGTAGAGAATAAGTGTTGTGAGGTGAGACTGAGAACTGAGGGTTGTTTAACCTGGAGAAATGGAAGCTCAGGGGAGACCTTCTCACTCTCTACAGCTCCCTGAAAGGAGGTTGGAGTGAGGTGGGCCCTGGTGTCTTCTCCCAAGTAACAAGCAATGAGAGAAGAGGAACAGCCGCAAGTTGTATCAGGGGAGGTTTAAGTTTGGTATTAGGAAAAATTTGTTGCCCAAAAGGGTAGTGAAGCCCTGGAACAGGATGACTAGGGAAGTGGTGGAGTCACTGTCCCTGCAGGTATTTAAAAGCTGTGTAGCTGTGGTGCTGTGAGACATGGTTTAGTGGTGACTTGGCAGTGTTGGGTTATGATGCTCTGAAAGGACTTTTCCAGCTGAAACAATTCTATGATCCTATGATGGGTCTGATCTTCACCCTGGCCCTACAGAAGAGTGACAGCACTGCCCTTGCAATGGCTGTAGCAATGCAGAGTGGATAAGGAACTCAGAGCACTTTCTTTGTGCAGGCTCGATGATGCTCTGCTTTAGTGCAAACCCAGGAGCAATGGCTGTAAGGAAAAGGGTAAGTTTATTGAGGTTTCAAGAGCTGTAATGGGATACTGGTTCATAAACCTCTTCAGATGAGCTATTAAACTTGGAGAATGTGCTCACTTTAATGTGCTTTGTTCTTATATTTACCTCTACTGGTCATGACTGGAGACATGATACTGGGGTAAACACTTGTCAGTATGAGTCAATGTGGCCATTCTTGTGTTATTCTGGAGAGAGTTCATATTACTTGATAACAGCCACCTCTGAATAGTGGTGGCTATTCCCATTCTCTAAAGGAGGGACAAGACTCCCCTTGCTGATCAAAGCACCTGAATTTAGGTGTCTGCTTACAAGTGTCTCCATCTAAGTCAAATTTCTTTGTCACTTGAGATGCCCATAAATAGCCCACGTGCCTTCAGCCTTTGTTGCTGAAGGGTTCAGATCACCAGTGGATCCAGTGTCATATCTACTGGTTCCATGGGGATGAACTGGCTACCACAGGGAGTCTCAAATGGCATTAAGTGCTTGCCCAGGCAAACTCAGTGTAGCCAGTAGAGTCTGTAAGGGTTCTCCTTGCTAAAGCTGGCATTGCTTCCACAAAAGCTGATGTCAGGGACCTACAAGACATTTCTGGTCTTGAGCATGGGTAAGGTGCAAGAACATGCCCAATGCTGGCATTACCTGTCCTGTGTTGTAAGGAGACCTTCTTACCTACTATGCAGTTGGTGAAGAGGTGCAAACCTTTAAAGTACTCCCTTCCCTTCTTGTCCTTTTCATAATGAAGAAAAAAGTTTACTGGGGTTTTTTTGTCATTGAGATCTTCACACTTGTCTACACTAGCCTCCATTCCAGGCCTGTGGGGTAATACAGCTTGGATTTGTGCAACCAAATGCCAGTACCTCAAGAAAAGGTTGGGCACATCTCCAAGGGCAGTCCTTAAGCCATGCTCATCCCATAACCAGGCTTAAGGACAGACTTAGAGTGCCAGCTGGTACACTCTCAAAATATGCCAAGACAATGCTCCATCCTGAGCCAGGTCTGGTTTGTTCCCCTAGTGAGGACCTAACTGAGACCACTACAGGATGTCAGGGGTTGGAAGGGACCCAAAGAGATCATCGAGTCCAACCCCCCCACTGCCCTATTCCTCAAGCTTATTCCTGTCTCCAGACCAATCCCAAATCACATGGACTTCTCTGAGGCTTTGCAATATTGGAGAGGGTGGCTCTAGACAGAGAAAATCCTGTTCAAAACAGGGCAGCACTCTAGAGGGCTATGCCTAGACCCTCAGATCTATTTCCTAAGGGAAATTAACACAGATTTTAATGGGAAAACAAGAACTTGTGTGTTTATAAGACAGGAGCATGTCCAAAGAAGGACAAAAAAGTTGATGAAGGATCTAGAGCACAAGTGTTATGAGGAGCAGCTGAGAGAGCTAGGATTGTTTAGCCTGGAGAAAAGAAGGCTCAGGGAAGACCTTCTCACCCTTTACAACTACTTGAAAGGAGGTCGTAGTGAGGTGGGGGTTGGTCTCTTCTCCAAAGTAACAAGTGATAAAACAAGAGGAAACAGCCTCGAGCTGCACCAGAGAAGGTTTAGGTTGGATATTAGCCAAGATTTGGCTGGAACTTTCACTTTCTGACATGTTGGCATTCCTCAAACTGAAGATGACAGTCCACAGGGAAGTGAGTCTTCCTGAGCACAGAAGTGTGCTGGAATGAGTTGCTGCATTAAAACAGCTAGACTTTTTCTTTACTCTCTGGATTCTGCTCTCTTTATGGACATTTTCCTGCCCTCCTCAGAAAGATGTATACCCAATGCAGTGACAGGAATAAATGGTCTCTCAGCAACACCAAGAAGCTGGGAGGATGCAGGGGGAATGGTTTGTCTTCCAGCTCTTAAGTTTTAAGGTTTCAGTTTTCTGCTCTAATGCTATACAAAGCAACACTTTGCAAACTTTTTGCAGTTATTTGCTTTCTCTTTTCAGTTTTATGCTGATCATATCATAGGATGCCAAGAGAAATTGTAGATGTCCCCTCCCTGGAAGCATTCAAGGCTAGGTTGGATGGGGATTTGAGTAATGTGATCTGCTAGAAGGTGTCACTGCCCCATGGCAGTGAGGTTCAAACCAGGTGATCTTTAAGGTCCCTTTCAACCCAAACCATTCTATGATTCTATTATATTGATCAGAAGAACAAGCCAAAGCAGTCATCTGCCTTCCTGGGCTAGCTTTCCCATGCCACCCTGCCCTCCAGACTGAATGCCACGAGTGCCTCAGTCCAACCATTGAAGATTGAAAATCTAAAGACTGAAGTGCCTAATTCTCAGAAAAAAAACCCCACTTCTTCTGGCTTCACCCATGAGTTTCTGTTGAAACTGCAGCAAGATGTCCTCACTGGAGGGAGAAATCCCCTGAAAGTTAAGAAGAAATCTGCCAGTACTAGGAAACCACAACCAGTGAGCATCAATCATAATGATTGATATTGTCAGGGAAGAGGGGGAGGAAGCAGCCAGCAATGGCTTGGGGACCTGGAACAATTCAGTATGTCACTGGGATGGTGGTTGTTCCTGCACTTTAACACCGGATGGAGTAAAGCTAGGAGCCATTAATTGACTTTTAGCTCTAACTGTAATCCTTATGTCTTTTAGATGTCAATTAACCACCAGTAATAAGTGGCTAATTGGGTAAGGTGGCCTTTCGAATGAGATATAAGACAGAGACTCAACCACTCTGAGGTCATTAAAGGTCTTCTTGCTTTCTGCACAAGAGTGGGGAATGTGGAGGGCAGTTTTCTCTGGCACCTTTTCCAGTGTCTTTCATTAGGTTTCACCCTATGTCTGCAGTGGGTAATTTTTTACAGTATCTATACATTCATTAGAGGTTTTATCTTGTGCTTTTATCTGTCCAGGGGTGTCCAGGGTTGTTTTTATTGTAATTACTTTCAAAGGTCAAGGCAGAGTTATCTCCCAGACACACATTATTATAGGTTGTACTACTGCCTTTCCATTAAAAAGACACTGAAAGGTCTACCTGTCCCCTACCTGGCTTGTTCATACCATCAGATTTGTAGGAATATGATGTCTTTGAGACATCTGTATCCTATTGAACATAGCTCACAGATATGGGGACAGAATCCAATCAGCATTATGTACACCTGGACTGCACGGTTTGGTGGGGGTTTTTTTGAGGGGGAAATGGGGCTTAGAACCATGGAACCATTAAGGTTGGAAAATACCTCAAAGAGGCTACAAAGAAAAGTAAGAGGATCACACAGAAGGATCACACTGCTTCAGGGTCTCAGAAGTCATGTCCTGTCTTTAGCAAAGTCATAAACGGTTATTACTTTTCCAGAAGCTGCTTGAGTGCTCTGATCACCCTTGCTTACTGTACTCTGATCTATTTCACATTTGGTTCTCTCCTGTTTAGAAGAGTTGCTGGATTACTGGTTGTATTTGGTGAACTTAAAGGCTTTTTCCACACACACACAAAAAAAAAAATCAATGATTCTAAATATTTCCCATTGACAATGTCAGCCTTGTATTATATTAGCTATATGGTCTCCAAAAGCCTGTGAAAGTCAATCAATCCAGCTAATTTTCTTGAAGCATCTTGAACCAAGGCTGTTCCATGCCCAGGTAAAGCATGAACTTTCCTCTTGTGCTAATGTTGTAAACTGATATGGATGAAACTTTTCTCCCCAGATATAGATAAATTTCAAAGGCAGCGACTGAGTGTTTGCTAAGCCTTGTATAAGGAAAAATGCGTTGCCATCGTCCAGTTGGCTTCCTATGGTTGTCAGATGCAGCTCTGCTAATTAGGAGGCAATGTTCACAGAATCACAGAATGATAGGGGTTGAAAGGGACCTCTGGAGATCATCTAGTCCAACTCCAGTGTCAGAGCAGGTTCACTTAGAGCAGGTTACACAGAGCGGTGTCCAGGCGCATTTTGAATGACTCCAGAGATGGTGACTCCATCAGTTCTCTAGGCAGCCTGTTCCAGTGTCCTACAACTCTCAGAGTAAAGTTCCTCCTCATGTTTAGATGAAACTTCCTATATTCAAGTTTGTGCCCACTACCTCTTGTTCTGTCACTGGGCACCAACAAAAGAAGACTGGCCCCATCCTCCTGACGCTCGCCCTTTAAGTATTGATAAACATTGGTAAGATTCTCCCTCAGTCTTCTCTTCTCTAGGCTAGAAAAGCCCAAGTCCCTCAGTCTTTCTTCTTAAGAGAGATATTCTAGTATCCTAACCATTTTCACAGCCCTTTACTGTACAATTTTTCAGCTCACATTATCATCCAGCTGCATCAAGACCAAAGATGTGCTCACAAAACCTCTCGACATTGCAGCTATCACAGCAGATTGAAAACCCCATCGTTCCAACATTCAACATGTTTGTCCAGTGCAAGAAGATAGCCACAAGGCAAGGCTACAGTTGTGATCAAGGGTTATGATTGTGTGGCACCTAACAACTGCAGCAATCCAGACTCTTGCACCTTCTGCTTCAGTGCCTCCTTATGTTTTCATAGCAGACTGGAGACAGAGTAGTGCAGATCTGGGCAAGTGACACCAGCAACCAAGCACTCAGCTAATAAGAAAATCACTTGAGATGCCACTACAGGGAAAATGATGTCTGTGTTTGACCAGCATTTCTCCAGAGCTGCGTTGCTCTGCAAAAAGGGAAAGGAGAGAGTGAAACTTCCTTGCTTAGTGGAGACTACTTTCTCAGTACTTTTCAATTTTCAGTTATCCAAAACTTTGTATCTATAGGATGTTGGCCTAAACCATCTTGAATATAGGGGAATTTCTGCAAAATCCTTCTTTGAGTTCATACTGAAAGCTTGTTTTACCATGTTCAGAGGTAGAGCTGAAGAAGAAGAAACCCACAGACCTGTATTTTCATCCATTCTTTGCCAAGGCCTTCAGTGATGCCGTAAGCAAAACACATGAATGCACAGTGCCTCAGTTTCCTTTCTGCAGAAGAGAAACAAGGGACAGGACTGGGATTTTCAGGAATGTGGCAAAGAATCACAGATAACAAGCTCCTTTCTTTTATGGCTTTCAGCTTGAGATGTGGCCCTAAGCCGGTCTCATGAAGTTCACCAAGGCCAAGTGCAAAGCCCTACACCTGGATCAGTTGCACAAATATAGGCTGAGTGAAGAGTGGCTTAAGAGCAGTAGTCTCTAGGAGAAGGATCTGGGGGTGTCAGTAGACAAAAAACTCAACATGAGCTGGCAATGTGCACTGGCAGCCCAAAAGGTGACCATGTCTTGGGCTGCATCAAATGAAGTGTGACCATCAGGGCAAAGGAGGTGACTGTCCCACTCTACTTTGCTCTCACAAGACCCCACCTGGAGTATTGTTTCTAGTTTTGGTGTCCCCGGCATAAAAAGGACATTGGTCTGCTGAGGCAGGTCCAGAAGAGGGCCAAAAACATGATCAGAGGGCTGGAGAACCTCCTGTATGGGGATAGGTTGGGAGAGTTGAGGCTGTTCAGCCTGGAAAAGAGAAGGCTCCAGGGAGACCTTATAGCAGTCTTCCAGTACCTAAAGGGGCCCTACACATAAGATGAGAAGGGACTTTTTACAAGGACTTGTAGTGATAGGACAAGAGTAAGAGTAAGTGATTGAAGCTTGAGGATGGTAGATTTAGACTGGATATTACAAAGAAATTCTTTATAGTAAGGGTGGTGAAACATTGAAATAGGTCACTCGGGGAGGTCATGGATGCCCCCTCCCCAGAGATGTTCAAGGCCAGGTTGTATGAGGCCTTGAGCAACCTGGTCTAGTGTGAGGTGTCCCTGTCAATGACAAGGGAGTTGGAACTAGATGATCTCTAAAGTCCCTTCCAACTCAAACCATTCTATGAATCTACAAATCATCTTCCAGCCCAAACTGCAGGTTACACCTAAAGGTACTATATGAGTGAAGGAATCACTGCTGGGAGATTTTCTGCTTGAGGACAGTCCCTTCACACAATTTTTGTCCTGGCTGTTACAAAAATATCAATGTGGAAGAAGAATATTTTGGAGAAAGAAAGTAGGCAAAATAAAGTCAGGCATAACCTTCACTGCAGCTGATGGAAGACCAGTCTGAGGTGGTTTGACTGCAAAGCTGACACTGTGGGTGCTGGTGCCTGGTGCTTCAACAAACACAACTCCCCAGAAGGCAATACCTTGTTGAAATTGGTATGAGTCTCCCTCTGGAGACTGACTCTACAACCGCCAACATTCAGATTTGCATTCTCCTTATGCTCAAACAGGTCAAACAGCAGGGAGTGGGCTTTGCATCCAGCAGGTTGGAGGTCATGTGCTTGTAGATATACACTATGAACCATGTTAGCACTGCTCTGCCCAGTGACAGACAGACTGGAGGTATATCACCAGCACATAAACGGCATGCACATCTCCTGACAGGGAAAAGACTAGCAATTTGGAGCTCTCCAGAGGAAGGAGAGGCAATCATTGTCAGGAGAGTAAGTAGCAGGCTGAACTGTAGCACCCAGCTACTCTTGATAGAATGGCTTCAATGTGAAATAGAGAAATATGTATCTGTACTTCAAATCACACAGAAAGAGGATGGATCTAGCTTGCAGGATTTGGTTTCCCTCTGTTCAAGTGATTGAATGCTTCATTGGAAGGTGTCCATGTTTAGGGAAGCTCAGAGCCTGAGCAGGTAAGGCAGACAAAGAAGGAGACCTGGAAGCACATAGGTTCCTTGAGGGGAAACCAAGGTACCAGCAGGAACCAAGTGCAAGAATATGTTTTGTAAGATCATTGGGAAACTGAGAACTGAAAGACAATCTCAATTTTAAAAGGTGCAAGTGAGATATGGTACAAGGTGAAGGTCTTCCTGAGCTCCTCCAAGCTGCACATAGGCCCTAGTTTAATCACAAGATTAAACACAGCAGCAAGGTGATGTTGATCTCCTCACATCCTATCCAATGTACCTCTGTAGATGAGAATAGGGACATTTTACCTGCTCCTTCCCTGAGGCTTTCTTCACTGAGGCCATCAGAGCTGGATACACAAACCTGCAGCTATGATCACCTCTGCCACTGACTCTATGAAAAGTCTTAGGCCAGATGTTTCCTCATCCCAGATTCTGCCTCTCTACTCTGCTCTTGTGAGACCCCACATGAAGTACTGTGTCCATGTCTGGAGTCCCAAACTCAAGAAGGACATGTATCTGTTAGAGAGGGTTTGTGCGGGGTCACAAAGATGATCAAGGCTGGAGCATCTCTCCCACAAGGACAAGCAGAGCAAGTTGGGTCTGTTCAGCTTGGAGAAGAGAGGCTCTGGAGAGACATGATAGCAGCTATTTAGGACCTGAAGGGAGCTACTGGAAAGCCAGAGAGGGGCTATCTATAAAAATTATGTGGTGATAGGACAAGGGGGCCGGGTTTTAAACTAGACCAGAGTGGATTTATATGGACATTAGGAAGAAGTTCTTTACTCTGAGGGTCATGAGGCACTGGAATGGATTGCCCAAAGGACTTGTGGAGGTTCCATCCCTAGAAATGTTTAAGACCAGGTTGGATGAGGCTTTGAGCAACCTGGTCTAGTGGAAGGCATTCCTCCCCTTGGCAGGGGATTTGGAACTAGATGATGTTTAAGGTCCCTTCCAACTCCAGCCACTCTATGATTCTGTGATGCTTCTAGGATTTCATCTGACCTGACTGCGAAGTGCCCTTGCCACTAACAGCTGTCTGTGCTGTTAGGCACTTTGAGATTAAGCCAGTTTCAGAATTCAAAGTAATGTTCCCAGCATGATCCAGACAGAGATGGAGACAATCAGAGCAGGGCAGGTCACCAAGGGCATACTACCTTGCACCTTGGAGATCACTAAAGCATCACTACCCAGAAAACAGGAGCAGCTACAGCTGCAGCTGAAACCAGAATGGAAGGTTTCAAGAGATGTGTTCCTACTTTAAACACTTCCAAAGTTTCTCCCCAAACAAGGATTAAACCAAAAATTCATAAAAATGCAGAAGGAAAGTGGTGGAAAGAAGAGGAAGGAACTGCATCAAGAAGCACAAAAAATATGCTGTAAAGAAGCAGTGTTGGCCAAGGAGAGCTCTCTGAGCTGCCGTTGGCGCTTTGGGGTGCATGGAATATCTCCCTCACACACCACACACCAGCACACACATACATAAACACACATCCCTATGAGCAGTGATAGTATTTTGTAATTAAAGGTGCCCCACA
Source organism: Ramphastos sulfuratus (assembly GCA_013399055.1). Taxonomy (NCBI): domain Eukaryota; kingdom Metazoa; phylum Chordata; class Aves; order Piciformes; family Ramphastidae; genus Ramphastos; species Ramphastos sulfuratus. Next base: position 9,975 of record WBNM01021896.1, on the reverse strand, counting down.
GCAAGGCTGTGCTCAACAGAATAATGCTATAATCTTTACAAATCCCTCTGCTTCCATGAAAAGATGCAGCAAAGTCAAAGACAGAGGCATAGGAAAAAAAAAATAGCACCAAAGGCACTCAGGATGCAATAAAACAGGGGATTAGATCTACATTACTTTCATTACACTATATTATATTTTTATTATTAGGTCCACAGTTATCATTTAATCTTAGAGCTGCTGTGTCTGATAGACTGGAACAAAAACAAATGGAATTCATCCCCCCCACACACACACAGTGAGGAATTGGAGATTAAGGAAAGATTAATATCATGTGTAAATGAATGAAAAATGTAAATTGCAAGCAAAAAAAAGAAAGAAAGGGAGATGTGATGAGGCTGGGAAACACTGGGAAAGCCATGTTGGCATGAAGCTAACTCTCCTTCAGCTCTACCTCCTTTCATCTGGTCAGAAGAGAGAACCAAAGATCTTGTCCTCATCTTCCGCTGTATATGTAGGACTGATGCTCTGAGCTGGAGGTAGGTATCTCATTTGGCCTGAGGATTCCCTAGTGATGGGAAGAGCCTGCTGCACTGAGCAGTCTCCCCAGAATCAAAGTGACACACAACTTTCAAGACTGGATGTAGATGCTGAAGCTGATGGTGCAGGGAATCCATGGTTCACCTCTCTTCTTCCTTACCCACTTTACAGTGTGATAAATCAAGCCCCCCTTTTAACTTGGGAGACTTTATTCTTTTCCTGCCTTGCTCTTGCCTTAATATGAGTGGCACAGCAGCCAGCAAAGTCTTTGCAAGAGCAAAGACCACGCAGAGGTTCAACTGGTCCATCGCCTTGCTCTGAGAGCACACAGTGCTCAAGACTCAGCACCCTCAGACTAGTCAGTATTCATGCCTTTGCAGGATTAATTTCTAGAGAGAAATGGCTGCACAAGCCAGGTATTTCTTGGCTGCAATCCTATTTACCCAGAGCATTCACAAAAGATTTACAAACCTAAATGGGGATTTATAGGGAATTTAGGCATCTAACTCTAAAACAGCAATCCTGAAAATCCCCACTCATCCATCACCTAATCCCAGGGGTCCCTGAGCTACACAGGTACTATTTTTTCACCCCTTAAAGCTTTGCCTATAGGCATGTACAGAAGATTCTCGATCATGGCAAAGCTGAGCAGCTCCTAATAAGAAATCCCTGTGCTCTTTAGATTACCTATCCTGAGCATCCCTTTATCCATCATCAGTCCCAAGAGGCCCTGAGGCACTCTGCATTCACAGAGACAGAGTTGTTGCTGGTGTATTTTAAAATGCAGAAGAGCCTTCTTTCCTTCATCTATACAATACCTCAGTAAAGTCTTGGGCCAAGAAGGCCTAAAGCATGGTTCTCCTGCCACCTGAATCAATCACCCTTGTCTGTTGGCCAGTGATCATTGCTTCTCTGTGCAACCCTAGGTCAGGATCCTGTTGGCTTCACATGTTCGCTCCCAGATTTTGCCTCCTCTCCCAGGTTTATGCCACATAGACCACTGGTGGCTTTTGTTGTCCAAAAGTTTAAACTGACCTTACAGGACAAAGCTGGTGGAAAACAAAGCTTCCAGATTCATGCCACTCTAAAGTGCCAGGAGTATATTACAGTATATGTCTGCTTCAACTGGAGAAGGATCTGAGAAAAATAGGTATTTAATTCTTAGATAGCTAAATTGAGGAGACAAAATGTGTTCTCCACGTAATCTCAGTCCACAGAGACTATCTGCTGGTTGGGCCATTGATTTGGATAGAAACTTCTGTTGCTTCTAATTAATGCACTATAAAATGGTTTAATTGTTCTTTTCACTTCATTTGAAATTAGAGTGATGATTGTTCCTTTTATGTGCCTACAAACGTTTCTCACACAGCCCTGCTTGGTGTCGGCCATCAACTCTTTTTGGAGTGGCAGTGGTGTAGCAGACTCCAGCTGTTCGTGCCTTGAAGCACAACCTGAGTGAGTTTTTAATGTTATTGAGGTTTCTTTGCACATGTTGTGGTTTTTTTTTTTTCCCTGGGCAAGGGGTCTTCTACCCTTCTCACCTCAAGTTGCCTTTCAGCACACTCACTGCACACTTCTGTCTTCTCTTTGTTTAATGCATCTGAACTACATCTGGAGTCACCTTGACAGCAAGATCTGAATTTATCTTTAAGTGGCACCTTTTCTTTTTCCCTTCCATTAGTTGTGCAATGCTTTAAATTACACACATATATGTGGCACTGACCTATATATGGTGCTCTAACCAGCAAGGACAGAGCAAGGCAAATCCATTTGCAAAGAAGTAGAGGGTTAATGCCTCTGTTGTTTCTGCAGCTGAATTATTCTGGTGGGCCATAGGATTATCACAGTGTCAGAAGATCCTAAATGTTCATGCCAGGCACAGATCTGTTCATTCCTTGTGATCTATCATTTTTCTATTAAACAGAAAAAACACAATCCTTAAGCCTTCAGACATGCAGTGAGGAGGCCAAAATACAATTTCAGACAGTTTGTACGGCCAGCCACATTTCATGAATAGGAGAAAGCTTTAAGAGGCAAGGCAGAGAGCAGCTTACAACTGGAAAATAAGTCATGTCTCCTATTTTGGGCTGTGATTATTTATTATCTGTCTTTCAGCAGTGCCCAAGGTTGCATGCAGGATCAGAATCCCAGCAGGCTCACTGGAGCACACCCAAACACTGAGATGTGTTCACTAACATGGCAAATACTGTCACCTAACTTAGAAAATAGCTAGCAGGGAACTAAAAGCATGAAGGAAGGACATGACTTGGTCAGGCAAGGTGACACAGTTTCTTCAATTCTTCAACAAGCTGAGAACTAGAAAATGTTGGAGCAGTCACTGCATAAAATATAGAAGTACATGTGAAGTTTTAGCTCACTTAAAGGTTCACCGACGGTCTGGTCAAAACTCCACTGAAATCAGCAAGAGCCTTTTGGGTGGTTTCTTCCCCATGAAGAATAGTGCAGCAAAGAAGAGGCTGCAAGTTTCAACTACAGTCACAAATCACAGAGCATCAAAGTTTGAAAACCCTCTGAACATACCTCCCTCTAGCAATTACCTGTCAGCTTTTGTACTGGAGGGGGCTATTAGCTACCTGACCTTCTGTTTGCAAACACATTTCTCCGTCTGACATTATGGACACATGCAGGAATATTAAAGCAGCAGCCCAGAACTGCACAGATAGGTAATAGTTACTGGTAAATGTGAACACCTGCAGAGCAGAACATCTACAGTGCTTCCTTGAGGTCTGAAGGAGTTGAAAGCTACTATGGCTGTGGTGGGAAGGGATTGTTTGCTGTTACTGAAGCAAGCAACCACCATCCATCCTCCCCAGCTTCCCTCTCCTCCACCTCATTCTCTCAGCTTTGCAGTTGTTGTAGGTAAAAATATTGATTTAGCAGCAGTGTAAGCTTTATTGATGGTGAGCGGTAGATCAAAAGGTTGACTTTTAGCAGGACTACTTAATCATGAGCCAATTCAAAACTAACAAGGTGATTCAGTAGAATATATTACAATAAAAAGAAAGACTTAATTACACATTCAATAATGACAAGATTCACACTAACTTACTACAGGTATCATTAATCAAGATATATATATGTATATGTGTGTGTATGTGAGAGAGAGAGAGTGCCAATGCATAGATATAACCATAAAGTATACAACTGCACAAAGCTATTTGGATCTGGTGGAACATAGAGACACCCACACTGGTGAAAGCAAATGTGTATATTCATGGAATTGTAGAATTGTTTTGGTTGGAAAAGACCTTTAAGATCATTGAAGCAAGCACAAGATCCAAGCACAAATCCAGGCTGGGTGGTGAACGGCTGGAGAGCAGCCCTGAGGAAAAAGACCTGGGGGTCTGGGGTGATGAAAAGCTCAACATGAGCCTGCAGTGTGCACATGCAGCCCAGACAGCAACTGAGTCCTGGGCTGCATCAAGAGCAATGAGGTCTCCCCTCAGCCTCCTCTTCTCAGGATTAAATAATCCTAGTTCCCTCAGCTGCTTTTCATAAGACCTGTTCTCTAGACCCTTCGCCAGCTTTCTTGCCTTTAATTATATCACTTTCATCCACCTCTATAACTATTCAAACACACAGTCATAGAGATGGATGAAAGAGAGAGAGGCTATAGACTACAGCCAAAATCTCCTTGTTCTCAAATTTAGCGAAAATGCTCACAAAGCTTCAACATTCTGAATCGACAATACCTGAGTCTGGAGAAGTCTGATTTTTGTCCTGGCCCTTCATGCAGTTTGCTCCTGAGAAATGTCCCACTCAGGGTAGATGATGGATACAGTCCACTGAGATCCAGGCTAGTTCATATAGTTTTGTTTCAGGATCACTGTTTATAAGGTCCAAGACTTTAATCAGATTATTTCTCCACTCTGATCCAAGTGTGATGTTGAAATACTCTGGTATTTCCTGTCAGTTGCACAGACACAGAATTTCTGGCCTTCAGGTTTTGATATCATAGCTTACAGAATCATTTTGGCTGGGAAAGACCTTTAAAATGATCAATTCCAACCATTATCTAACTCTACCAAGTCTGATGCTAAACCATGCCCCTTAGCACCACATCTCTGTTTTTTAAACACCTTCAGAGATAGGGATTGAAATACCAGACTGGGGAACCTATTCCAGTGATTGAGAAATCTTTCAGTGAAGTTTCTTCTAATATTCAATGTAAGCTTCTCCTGGTGCAACTTCAGGCCATTTGCTTATGTTGTACCACTTGTTATTTGGGAGAAGAGACTGACACCCACCTCACTACAAGACTCTTTGAAGAAGCTGTAGAGAGCAATGAGGTCTCCCCTCAGTTTCCTCTTCTCTGATGAAGATACCCTGGGGGAACAAAATGAAGAGGGAGAATCTCCACCACATTGGACATCACACTCCTGCCAAGGAAGATCGCAGGGTGCTAATAGCTCATCATAGCTCTCTCTCTCTCTGATTGTCCTCAAGCAAGACTGAATCTGTCAATCCTGTGTTGCAGAAGGACCTTGACAGGGTGAAGATCACATTAGAGAAAATGGGTAGAGGCTGGGAGGTTTTCTTTACAATTCTAATGTTATTTTTGTTACTGAATCTCATCTGCATCCATCTAGATTATGAGAGTTAGTTAATTAACTTTCCCATTGCAGTTAGACTGTCTAATCATAATTCATTATTTCCTTTGCACAGGCTCTGTTCTGTTTTGCACACAACATTCTGAGTGTTACATCAGGACCACTTCAGACCACTGTTGAAGGAGTATGGTGGCAAGTGAACTAAAAAAGTAATAGCAACCGAATTTTACAGTGCAGTTGTGGAGCTAGGGTAAGTAGGAGCTCTATTCTCTGGGCAGCTGAAGAAGCATCCAGAGAACAAAGCCAAGGAAGACCCAAGGGATTTGAATGGCTTGAATATGTAATAATGAATGCAGAAGTATGTGATCTAGTGATAGTGGAATTTTTCAGGTATTTTTTATTTCAGAAGAAGCAGAAAAGCAATATGGGAAAAAAGTGCTGAACATCTAAAGGTGAAAGGTAACTTCTTCCAGGCTATCTCAGAAGCAGCAACCATCACCTTTTTAAAGAAGTGAAGGAGTAAAAACAACAGAATAGAAACAGACTTGACAAAGCAGGCAACAAATGTGAAAAAATACTGCTTCCTCGGTAGGTGAAAGCAATGAAATAAATATTGGCTCTTGTTGAAAGAGTCTATCAAATACATATTTGCAAACCCCAGTGTTAAAGGGAAAAACACAAGGGACCAAGATGATTGTACCAGCAGTGCTTTAAGAACCTGAATATAACGGCAGGGAGAACTTCATGCATAAAGTTCAAAGAAGACTGAAAGTTTAATACAAATATAAAGGAAAAGCCAAAATGTGGAAGAATAAACCCAAAAACATTGATATACAGAGTGGAAAAAAAATATATAGTTAGCAAAGACGAGTTAGAAGAGAAAGGTCTGGAAAACACTTACAAGAAGGGGAAGACAAAGGGAAGAATGCAGAATGGGTTGGATTGTAAGGGACTTTCAAGTACAAATACAGGCTAGGTGATGAATGGCTGGAGAGCAGCCCTGAGGAAAAGGACCTGGGGGTCTGGGTTGATGAAAAGCTCAACATGAGCCTGCAGTGTACTCACACAGTCCAGACAGCAACCGAGTCCTGGGCTGCACCAAGAGCAGAGTGGATACTCTGGGCAAGGTGGGGGNCCTATGGCAGGGGTTTGGAACTAGATGATCTTTGAGGTCCCTTCCAGCCTTACCATTCTATGATAAAGGTCACTTAGTCTAACCACCCAACCTGATCGGCTACATCAGGTTGCTCAGAACCTCATCCAACCTGACCTGGAATATTTTCAGGGATGGGGTATCTACCACCTCTCTGGGCAACCTGTGCCAGTGTTTCATCACTCTCATTGTAAAAAAATTACTTATTGTTTCTAGTGTAAATCTCCATCTTTTATTTTAAAACCATTGCCCCTTATCCTGTCACAACAGGCCTTGCTAAAAAGATTGTCTCTGTCTTGTAGGCTGCCTTTAAATACTGAAACATCATAATATGGTCTCTCCAGAGCCCTTTGTTTCATTGGGAAGAATAACATATAGCCTGCAATGCAGATGGTGTGAAGTGAACTATAGTAGGAAATTTCTTCTTGTTACAAGAAAGGAAGGTTAATTATCATCAGATAGATAATATAATTCATTATAGAATTGATCTTTAAGAAAGAGGCCCAAGAGAAAGACCAGATTAAGCAGTGTGGAAGTAACAGGGATGCATCTGACCCATCAGGACCTTGCAGAATCAACTTGAATGCTGAAGGAAGTGTCTCTGAGCAGCTAAGTCGTTTTGTTCAATAATTCAGCAATGGCAGGTGAGGTCCCAGGGGACAGGAGAGCAGTGAGTAAGACAACTGTCTTAGAAAGAAGGAAGAAAACCAAATAACCAGTCAGCCTAATTTCACTGCCCAGGAAGTTCTTGGAGGAAATTTCTAAATGACTGTCGTAGGCTGCACAACAATGTGTGTGTGTGTGTGTGTGTGTGTGTGTCCCACGTCTGTATGATTTGTACTGTTACACACAACCTATTTACCATGCAATCATATCGATGTGCCATGAATAATGCACATGATGAACTTCCCTGCTTTAAAGCACAGCTTTTCTTTAGTGGAAAAAAAAACAGAGCTTCTTCCTGGTGGATGAAAAGCTGGACACGAGCCAGCAATGTGAACTCACAGCCCAGAAGAGCAACCAGATAACCAGATCCTGAGCTGCATCCAAAGCAGGGCGGGCAGCAGGAGGAGGGAAAGGATTCTGCTCTGCTGGGACCCTGACTTGCAGTGCTGGGTCCAGCTCTGGAGTCCTCAGCACAGGAAAGACATGGACCTGTTAGAGTAGGTCCAGAGGAGGTCACAAAAATGATCTGAGGGCTGGAACCCCTCTGCTGTGAGGACAGGTTGAGCGCGTTGTGATTGTTCAGTCTGGAGGACAGAAGGCTCCAGGGAGGCCTTCTTGCAGCCTTTCAGTATTTAAATGGGGCCTGTAAGAAAGGCCAGGAAAGGCTTTTTAGCAGGGCCTGTTGTGACAGGACAAGAGGTGATGGTTTTGAACTAAAAGAGGAGAGATACAAATTACATATAAAGAGGAAATTCTTTACTATAAGGATGGTCAGAAACTTGCCCAGGCTGCCCAGAGAGGTATTAAGAACATTCCAGGTCAGACTAGAAAGGGCTCTAAGCAACCTGATCTAGCCGAAGAAGGCCCTGTTCACCACAGGGAGTCTGGATCAGATGACCTTATGGGTCACTTCCAACCTAAATCAATCCATGATTTTGTAATGTTATCAAGTGTAGGCTTCTGCTTTTACAGCAATGTGGGTTGTCAAAGGCATTGGTTTCTCCTGCTCCTGTGTCCTAGTAAAGATCTCTAGAGGAAAAAAAGGGGTGGGGAGAAGAAAACCATTTTGAATTGCAATGTAAAAAGTCATGTGGTCTCATTTTTTAGGTCATCTTGCCAAGTGTCTTTATCTTGTCTCTAAGGCCCATCAGTGGGATTAGAGAAAGCAGAGAATCTCTCCCCTCATGTTTCAGCAGAGCTGCAACTTACCTCCTCCTTTCCCTGTCCCCTCTTAGAGCAGGAGCTCCCAGCAGCAGGAAATAATTTTTTATGTATCAAAACAATCCATCCCTCAACTGATGAATTTCTGGAAGCCATCTTTGCTCTGCTAATTTAACACATTCCTGTTACAGCTGTGACTCTGGGGATCATTGCTGCATAAAGAGTGACAAGATGATTGCCCACTGCAGCATTACACCTAGCAGAGCACCTTGCCTTTCTGTGACCACTTCCAACAAGCACAGTGGCTGCCTGCAGGAGTTTGGGATGGGTATGGTAGCCTAGGATGTCTTCTATTTCTTTGCCCTCTCCTCTCTTGTCATGGGTCCAGAAAAGAGTAAGTTGGAATTTGACTCAGTATTTACATACATAGACACTAATGATGTGGCTTTGGTTCTGAGGCTAGGAGGAAACAAAATTAATCCAGGCCTCTTGCTTGCCTGGTTCTGTTTGCTGATTTTTTTTTCTTTTCTCTTAAATATTTCGAGGAGAATTTTTTTTTAAGCAGGGAAATTCAGCAACCCTCTTGACTTAATCCTGGCCCATCACTGGTTTACAGTATGAAAACAGGCTTTTTTTTTGAGGTGAAGATCTTAACCAGACAACAACAGTCAACAGAGGACAAGCTCAGCCTGCCCACAAATCCCACCTACCCATGCAGAAAAGTAAAGAAGGGACCCTTCAAGGACAGAAAACTCCTTTACCTTCCCACTACAAGATCAGATGGGATTGATGGCACCTGACAGGCCACATCTAGGCTGTTATGTATAACCTAAGTTCTGGAAGCACACTGGGTCCCCAAGGAGGTCACTTTGGGTGACTCTGGCATGTAAATCATGTCAAGAAGGAGAAAAATCAGTTTTATAGCCAACCTTGAGTAGCTCCTGTATAACCATATCAACACAGCCAGTGGTGCTAGGTGTCATTTCTCTTGGCTTGAGATGCCCTCAGAAAAGCTAACTACCAGGAAGCAAGTCCTGACATCCTAAAGTAGACACCTGCCTAGAAGAACCAGGATTTATCATAGTCTCCACTGTCCATTAAAGGATCCAAGGGCAGCCAGCTCAGCTATCCCTTGCTACACTTTATCATCCAAATCTCATCTGGAGTGACAGTATGGTTCTACTTCACTCACAGTTTAAAAGGTCCATGTAATCTCCAGGAACACCAGCGATAGTTGTTGCCGTTTGCTGATAACTCAGAGGTGTATTATTTTCTCTGAACACCAGTAAGATTGGCTTGTGGTTTTTTTCCTGGTACAGGACTCTTTTTAATCTTTGTTTTGACCTTAAAAGACCTGCCAGCGTTAGTCCATGAAATCAGCTTAACAACTTTGCCATCCTTTCACTTCTGGTTTATGGAAATAATTTCCCCATTGGTTCCACTTTCTTCCTTCATCCTCGCAATTTCACATTTGTTGTTGTTGTTATTGGTTATTTCTGCCTCTCACCCAGGTTTCCAGCAGTTCTGGTTCCCTGCAGAGAAATTACAGATTGTGGTAATAATTAGTTTGTGGTGTTATCTGCTTCTGTCCCTCTAATAGCTCCCAGAATAAAGCTGTCACCCAACACTGACCGTCTCGTGTAATCAGAATAATATAAATATAAACCTTCCCCAGCTCCAGCAGTGGTTTTCTGGCTTTGTTTCCTTAATTGTGTTTGTTAATCAGAAAACACAATTAATTTTCCCATTTCTGCTTCTCCAGCTTCATTCTTTTCTCTCCAAGATAAGTTTAAGATTGCATTCCTATTTATTTGGCTGCTCCCTACCACCTTCCAACTAAAGAAATCTGCATCAATCCTGGGGACAGGGAACTCTGTGTTCCTGTTTGAATTATAGAATCATAGA
>WBNM01021894.1:0-27942 GCA_013399055.1 Ramphastos sulfuratus | reverse complement strand
TTCTGTGATCACCAAGTCCAAGCATTACCTAACTCTCCTTGTATAGACTTAAAGAAGGCACCCAGCACAGAACTGTCAGGAGGCTGTCACTGAAGAGATGCTGAAGGTGTCAGAACTAAGCTACTTCAGTGAATCATTTCCTTTTTGAAGTTCAGACCTAACTTTGTGCAGTGATGCTGCTTCAGTGTAAGTCCAAGTCATGTACAGCACAGCATCCAATTTAGGTTCATGTTTTAGTTTAGGAGAAGAAAAATTCTTATACCTTGGAATTCAAAATAGTGGATTTTTATAGGGCACTGCCATACTAAAATCAACAATTCTGGATCTGGGCAGAATCCTCATTCACTTTTTTTCCATGCTGGTAAGTGGATTTTCTAGGAATTTTGTTGTGCTTCAGAGCAGTTTCTTGGGGACTTGAGAAATCCTCACCCAACTCATCTTAGCATCATGGATTTGAACCTGAAACAGGCAGTGGGGGCTGACTGCTGAACCACACAGGCAGGTTCACCTTTCAGACTCCACCCAGGATGCAGAAGGGGCTGTGATGTCTTTCTCAGAGTGCCAGAGCCCTGCAGAAATGCAGCCTGAGGGGCTGCATTGTCAGCACTGAGGGACCAGGCTGCTCTGAGCATTCTTTTGATGAGCACTGATTGTGAACTGTAGCAAGAGGGAGGGGGGAAGAAAAAGTACCCAGCAAGGCAATGTGGTTGGAAAATCTAATTTCTACACTGATCTAGGAGAATATATCTGGGACAAAACACCTGTCCTTGCAGTGAGAGAGGGAAGGGCTTGCCAGCATGCCCTGAGTATCCTCTGTTCTCACTCTCTCACTCTGAGTGGGCAAGGAATGCTGGCTCAGAGCATCTTACCTGCATGCTGCATCTCCTCAGCACAGCTCTGAAGTGTTGTTAGAGCATTAGCTCTGTAAGGGACAACTCACTGCATCCATTTCATGCCTTGCAGTGCACACCAGTGACTGGCCTGAGCTGCCAAGCTAGTTGTGCTGGCACTGTGTTCACTGCATTGCTCTGAGAGCTGCTGGCCTGCCTTACATGTCTGGCTCCCTGCTCAGCAAATTCAAGCAGTTTTCTGCAGTCCCATTCAAGGCCAAGGGCCAGGTCTTGCCCCTGGGTCACAACAACCCCATGGAGAGCTCCAGACCTGGGCATATGTGGTTGGAAAGCTCNAGTGCTGGGTGGAGGCTTGGGCTGGCTGAGCTTGGAGGGCTCTGCCACCTGGATGTATTCTGTGGTTCTGTGATTCTCCTAGATGAGAGAGGCCATTACAGCAGCACATGTGCTGCCTGAATTCCAGGCAGTGCTATTCTGATTTGTGAAGTGGCTCTCACATGATGCACAGAGCTGTCTGCAGGGACAACTTTTCCAGATGTCACCTACTTGCCGTGAGACATTTCAGTGGAGCCTGTGAATTTGGACCAACCAGGCTTCACCTGAAATGAAATGGGCTTAGTAAATCTTTTAGGATTGCCAAAAATGGGAACATCAGAAATATCAGGGAAGTAGGAACTGAGATCTGAAGAAGTAAGGAGGCTAAGGAATCACAGAATCGGTTTGGCTGGAAAAGCCCTTTAAGGTCATTGAGTCCAACTGTTCTCTAGCTCTAGCATGGCTGGAGCTAAAACAGGCCCTCAGCATCTCTGAAACATCTCCAGGGATGGGGATTCCACCACCTCCCCGAGGAGCCTCTCCCAGCATTTCACTGCAAGAGTGATTGGCATTGGAATTGGGTTGCCCAGGGAGGTGGTGGAGTGTGCATCCCTGGAGGTGTTTAAGAGGAGGCTGCATGAGGCACTTAGTGCCATGGCTTAGTTCATTAGAAGGTGTTGGGTGATAAGTTGGACTTGGTGATCTCAGAGGTGTTTTCCAACCTGGTTGATTCTGTGAGAACCCTGTCAAGGAAGAAGTTCTTTGTAGTATCCAACTTAAACCTCCCCTGGTGCAACTCGAGGCCATTTCCTCTTTCTCTATCACTTGTTACTAAGGAGAAGAGACCAGCACCCAGCTCCAAGCCAAAGTGACTGGGAGATGAGCAGCTCTGGGAGATGAGCAGCTGTGGATCATGGAGGTGCTGGTGCCATTAGAAACATTTCAGTGCAGTCAGCAGCAGACATCTGCTGGATGTGAGAGTTAAGAGCCCTCCACTGAGGTTCACTCCCAGCCTTTGTCTAAGGCAGCCTCGAGTGTAGGCTCCTGTAGTGGTGACAAGGAGCTCTGTTTTTTAAGGCTCTGCAGCCACCCAGGATATTCTACCTGTCTTACTTCAAGATCTTATTGTTGTCTGTGAAGATTGCTTCTATCAATGGTGTTCTTGTGTTCAGAGGCATCTGCATTTCCCTTCTTGCACTGAGTAAGTATAGCAAGATGAACATCATAGAATCATAGAATGGTGAGGTTGGAAGGGACCTCAAGGATCATCCAGTTCCAACCCCCTGCCACAAGCAGGGACACCTCCCACTAGCACAGGTCACTCAAGGCCTCCTCCAACCTGGCCTTGAACCCCTCCAGGGAGGGAGCAGCCACAACCTCCCTGGGCAACCTGTGCCAGTGTATCACCACCCTCACTGTAAAGAACTTCTTCCTAACATCCAATCTAAATCTCCCCTCTGCCAGTTCAAACCCATTCCCCTTGTCCTGGCATTGCCAGACCTTGTCAACAGTCCCTCCCCAGCCTTCCTCTAGCCCCCTTCAGATCCTGGAAGGCTACTCTAAGGTCTCCTGGAAGCCTTCTCTTCTCCAGGCTGCACAGCCCCAACTCTCTCAGCCTGTCCTCAAAGAGCTGCTCTCTGTTTTAATCTTCAGGGCATTATTTCCTTTAAATGTGAAGGCCTTTTTTTTCTGACCCTCTTAAAGCTCTGACAGCAAAACGTTGTCAGATCTGTCTCAGAAGTCACAGCTGGTTTGTCACAGCTCTTTCAGGAGGCTTTGGCTGCACATTTAGGGCAGTTAAAGCCTCCTGGACTGGTAGCAGCACCCTGAGCACTTGGCTCATTCTTTCTGTCCCAGTCCCCATGCTCTGTGCTGCAGTGCTGCAAGGCTGCAAGCAGACAACATTCCCTGTGGCTCTGCAGGACATGTCAAAAATGAAAAGCAGCATTCTTACTCCCACATGGGAGCAGTCACCTGTGGGCAGATCTGCCAGCCTTGTAGCATTCATGGCACCTCTCCAGTATNCAATCCCCTCCCTTGCCCTGCTGCCCACTCTGCTCTTGCTGCAGCCCAGGACTCAGTTGGCTGTCCTGTGAGTGATGCAAGAGGAGCCACAGTACAACAGAGATCTTTGTTGCTCCCTGGGATAGGACAAGGAGCAATGGATGGAAGCTGCAGCACAGGAGGTTCCAGCTCAACACAAGGGGCAACTTGTTGAATGTAAGGGCCCCAGAGCCCTGGCACAGGCTGCCCAGAGAGGTTGTGGAGTCTCCTTCTCCGGTGACTTTCAAGGCCTGTCTGGGATGTATTTAGACTGCCAGAGGAGTCATACAAACAGAATCACAGCAACATGCAGCTTGGCAAAACCCCTCCGGATCACCAAGTCCCACCTAGAACCTTCTCTACAAGATTCACCTAAAACCATAGCCATCCAAACCACCCTTAAACACATCCAGGGTTTGGATGCCAACATCCAGGGTTGGCAGCTTGTTGCTTGTGTGACCCTGTGGGAGCACACTCAGGTTATCTTGCACTGCAGCAGCAGATAGCCTGTGCCCATAATGCCTATAAGTTTGCAGGTCTGCTGTTATCACTGCTGTGTCCTGAAATAGAAAAGGGCAGGGAGCTTGGGTTGTCTCAGAGAGTGGTAACCATAATAACCAACAACAATCTGCCAATGATAAGCAGCTTCAGTGGTTAAAAATAGGATTTAAATAGCATTCCAGTAGTTCCATGGGCATACTTGCAGGCTTGGGTTTGTTCTTCATTCATTTTAAGCTTGGGTTTGATATTTAAGATGCAATATGGGTCTTACAGAATCACAAAGTGGTTTAGGTTGGAAGGGAGCTCAAAGCTCATCCAGGTCCACAGACAGGGACACCTCCCACTAGAACAGGTTGCACAAGGACTCATATAACTTGGTCCTGGACACCTCCAGGGAGGTTGTGGAGCACAGAAGGGTAAGGGAAGTGAAGCAGCTCTTGCTTTTTGATCCCAGCTATGGAAAGGAGAAAGTTCATCAGCATTATTGATTTTTTGCCACAGGTACATGAGAAGTGAAAATAGGAGCATTGCTTAAGTCCCCTTGAGAATGACACTCTTGCATTTTCAAGAGGTGATTGTGACTGGGTGGGGAATGGCTGAGAGCAGCCCTGAGGAACAGGCCCTGGGGGTCTGGGGTGCTGCAAAGCTCAAGATGAGGCTGCAGTGTTCATGCAGCCCAGACAGCACCTGTGTGCTGGGCTGCAGCAAGAGCAGTGTGGGCAGCAGGGCAAGGGAGGGGATTGTGCCCCTTTGCTCTGCTCTCCTCAGACCCCACCTGCAGTCCTGTGTGCAGTTGTTGCTCCCTGGGANTTCCCTGGAGGTGTTCAAGGCCAGGTTGGACAAGGCCTTGAGTGACCTGTACTGGTGGGAGGTGTTCCTGTCTGTGGCAGGGGCTTGGAACTGGCTGAGCTTTGAGGTCCCTTCCAACCTCACCATTCTATGACTATGGTTGGTAGCTGTCCTGAAGAGTGCCAAGCTTTTGGCAGGCTGCACTGGGAGTTGAATCTGAGGTAGCTGAGGCAGAGTCAATTGCTTCCCATTAGAGCTCCTGAAGGAAATTTGTTGTTGCTGTTGTATGCAAGTAGGGAGATTGTTGTTTATGGAGCGAGGTCTGTTTAGTCTATTAACCTTGACAACCATGTCAGCAGTTTTTGTTTTTTTCTGTTTGCTTTCCCAAAGGCACTGTGCTGGAGCAGTATGATAGTTATTTATAGTGGAGACAGGTCAGAGCTGTGCTCTACAAGACGTGGGGCAAGGTTTTAAATGCCAGAGTTAGACACCATCCTCCTAGACACTGGCAAAGTCAGCATGCTTGATCTGTGAGGTCCCAAAGGGAGAACTGGAATCACTGAAACTGTGGGTCAGATGTTTATGTGAGTTTGTTGTGCTTTCAGAGACCTGGTGAGGTAGGGAAGCACCTCTGGAGTCCCCTCACCTGCTCAGAGGAAGGCTACCTAAAACTTGCTGCCAGAACTGTGTGCCCAGGCTTTTTTGGATGAGGGTGGAGACTCTACAACCTCCCTGGGCAACCTGTGCCAGTGCTCAGTCACTCTCACAGTCAAGCACAGAAGCCTAACAAAAGCAAACTCCCCACCACCACCATCCTGATGTTTAGATGGAATGTCCCAGATTTCAGTCCACATTCCTTGCTTCTTGCCTCTTCCGTGAACCACTGGCACCCCAGAGAGGTTGTGGAGCCTCCTTCTCTGGAGCCTTTCAAGATCTGGATGTGTTCTTGTGTGACCTGAGCTAGATTGTCTGGTCCTGTTCTGGCAGTGGGGTTGCAGCCCTGAGGAAAAGGACCTGAGGGTCTGGGGTGATGCAAAGCTCAAGATGAGGCTGCAGTGTGAGTGCAGCCCAGACAGCAACTGTGTGCTGGGCTGCAGCAAGAGCAGTGTGGGCAGCAGGGCAAGGGAGGGGATTGTGCCCCTTTGCTCTGCTCTCCTCAGACCCCAGCTGCAGTCCTGTGTGCAGTTGTGGAGCCCCCAGCACAGGAAGGACATGGAAGTGTTGGAGCCAGTGCAGAGGAGGCCACCAAGATGCTGAGAGGGCTGCAGCAGCTCTGCTGTGAGGACAGGCTGAGAGAGTTGGGGCTCTGCAGCCTGGAGAAGAGAAGGCTTCCAGGAGACCTTGGAGTGGCCTTGCAGGATCTGAAGGGGGCTGCAGGAAGGCTGGGGAGGGACTATTGACAAGGTCTGGGAATGCCAGGACAAGGGGAATGGGTTTGAAGTGGCAGAGGGGAGATTGAAAGTGGATGTTAGGAGGAAGTTGTTTGCAGTGAGGGTGGTGAGACACTGGCACAGGTTGCCCAGGGAGGTGTTCAAAGCCAGGTTGGATGAGACCTTGAGTGACCTGTTCTAGTGGGAGGTGTCCCTGCCTATGGCAGGGGGTTGGAACTGGATGATCTTTGAGATCCCTTCCAACCTTACCATTCTATGAGTCTATGATCTCTTTGGGTCCCTTCCAACCCCTGATAACCTGTGAGCATGGCTCTGTCTTCCTTGCTTCCTCCCATCAGGCATTATCCATGTTCAGAGATGTGAAACCACATGAATGTGCATAACCACTTAAAGCAAACAAAGTCCTCCCACAGTGACACAGCTGCATGCCTCTGCCAACAGCTGTTTAATGTTGCTGTTGCTGTCCTGGATGTACAGATGGGCCAGGGCTGCTCTGTGAAGTACTTGTGCAGAGGAGGAAGCTGAAGAAGTGGTTCCTTTTACCCTTGGGATTTACTCATCACTTCAGGCTGTAGTCTTGCCTCTTATGGCCAAGCCTCCAGATAGTTTTTGGCTGTGCTGAAGGCTGATTGCTAAGGCCCAGCTTTCATCAAATGGAGCTTCTGAACCTGTGTATCTCTCTGTCAGACATCTTCAAGGACACAGCCCTCTGGAAGGTACTAGTGGAGGAGGGGAGCAACTCCACCCTTAGCTTTATTTCCACCTTCTTTTTTCACAGAGGCAGTGCTGTGCTTTTGGCACTTTCTGCCTTTGTCCCACTTCTGTTGTTATCCTAAACCTCCTCTCTTGCTGAAGTCTCCACCCTACAGCTTTTTCAGCAGCCAGTTCAGCTCAGGCATCTCATCTCAGCATCTCTGCCCTGCTCCTCATCACTCCTTCTCCCCTGGTTACCTCCTAATTTAGGCTAGGAGCAGGTCTTTGTAAATCTTTCTATGTTCCCTACATGCTGGAAACATTTTTCTTGCCTAATCCTAGTCCATGTTTTCTGGCCTGCCTTTTTACATCTCCTGCCTGTAGGTCACAGGGTCACACTGGCTCCTTCCTTGTTGTGTACTCTGGGGTTCTGCCCTTCCTATTCCCATCAGCTCTCCAGACACAGAATCACAGCATCACAGAATGTCAGGGGCTGGAAGGGACCTCCAAAGCTCATCCAGGCCAACCCCCTGCCAGAGCAGCATTACCCAGAGCAGATCACACAGGAACACATCCAGGCAGGGTTTGAATATCTCCAGAGAGGGAGACTCCACAACCCTCCCTGGGCAGCCTGTGCCAGGCTTCTGGCACCCTCACAGGGAAAAAATTGCTCCTCATGTTTCCATGGAACTTCCTCTGCCTCAGCTTCCACCCTTGCCCCTTGTGCTGGCACTGGNACCCCCTGATCCTTTTCCCCTTCACTGCCTTCCAGCAGCTCAGTCCCCAACCTATCCTGCTCCCTGAGGTTATTCTTTCCCAGCTGCAAGACTCTCCAGTCCCTTGCTGCCAGATGCCTTCATTCCAATCTGCTTCTCCCTCCCCCTCACACCTGTGTGCTGACACTTCCTATGTGGCTGCTGAGGTTCTTGTCTGTCCTGCTGCACCCCAAGGGTCAGCACCAGCCAGACTCCATCCTACCTGTGCTGGCCAGGCCCACCCCACCCCAAACTGTTGGGAGAAGGACAGGCAGAGCAAACCCCCCAGCAGCACTGAGCAGGGAGTGGAGCACAGGTCACCCAGAAGTGCTAAGTTTCAGCACCCTGACAGGAGTGGCATTTTTGCAGGCTTTCAGCTCTCGAAGCGCAGAAGCTGGGTAGAGATTTGCTTTGGGAAGCCCTGAGACAGACTTGGGTACCTGTCATGGTGCTTCAGCTCAAGAGAGCGATGAGCAATTCAGCTTATTTACCATCCAGGCTGCCAGAGCCTGGCTGCTTGTACTGGCTGTGCTGAGAATTGCTTGTGACATGTAAGTCACTTATGGTGACAGTCTGAATAATGCCCTCAGTCTCTGTTGAGTAGATGTGAGCTGCAACCCTCCTCCCTGCCTTCATAGTCATGCCCAGAGAACAGACACTCATGAAACTATTTAAAAAACCCCAAACCAAACCCAACTACAAAACCATCAGCATTTGTAATACCTAGAAAGCAAAGTGTTTTCCTCATTCCTGATGGAAGCAGCAGTTGTGTCATTCCTGATGAGGTTTTTGGGGGTTTCCTTTTAATTTGATTTCCAAATGCAGCTGTGGGAGTCACTAAGTTATGGCACCCACATTTCAATTGCTGAGAAGAGCTGTATGAGACAAGCAAAGCAATGGGTGATGTCACAAGCTTTGCTTGCTGCTGTCAGTGTGTCACAGAGTCACAGAATGTCAAGGGCTGGAAGGGACCTCCATAGCTCATCCAGGCCAACCCCCTGCCAGAGCAGCATCACCCAGAGCAGATCACACAGGAACACATCCAGGAAGGGTTTGAATATCTCCAGAGAGGGAGACTCCACAACCCCCCTGGGCAGCCTGTGCCAGGCTTCTGGCACCCTCACAGGGAAAAAAAATTCCTCCTCATGTTTCCATGGAACTTCCTCTGCCTCAGCTTCCACCACTGCCCCTTGTGCTGGCACTGGGCATCACCCAGCAGAGCTGGCTCCAGCCTCCTGCCACTCACCTGCACATCTTTATAAGCATTGCTGAGGTCACCTCTCAGTCTCCTCCTCTCCCAGCAGCACAGCCCCAGCTCCCTCAGGCTCTCCTCCTAACAGAGCTGTTCCATTCCCTTCAGCAGCTTTGTGGCTCTGGGATGGACTCTCTCCAGCAGTTCTGTGTCCCTCTTGAACTGGGGTCCCAGAACTGGACACATTACTCCAGATGTGGCCTCATCAGGGCAGAGCAGAGGGGCAGGAGAACCTCTCTGACCTACTACCCACAGCCCTTCTAATGCACCTCAGAATGGCATTGCCCCTCCTGAGCACCAGAGCACATTGCTGGCTCATGGGCACCCTCCTATCCACTAGGACCCCCCAGATCCTTTTCCACTTCACTGCCTTCCAGCAGCTCAGTCCCCAACCTATCCTGCTCCCTGGGGTTGTTCTTTCCCAGCTGCAAGACTCTCCCCTTGCCCTTGTTGAATTTCATTAAATTTCTTTCTGTCTTCATCTTTGTGCTAAAGGAGCTGTGCAGCAAAGCTTAGCCCATTAAAACCTATTAAATGTCTGCAGCCACCCAGCAGTGGCAACCAGTTTGGACAAGTAGTGCATTGGTAAATGCCCCTAGCAGTGTTTCATGCCTGTTACCTATCTCCCTGAAGGAATGGTGCACATTTTGCTTACTTTCTGGGAGCACAATATTACAGTGTTACTTGTTTGAAGTATAATCTGCAATGGCTATCATGTGAAGTGACAAAGTAGGCTTCCAGATTAACCCTGAAGTGCCCAGTTAGACTGACAGATTAAAGGTGGATTGACCAGTTAGATTGACAGATTAAAGCTGGATTGACCAGTTAGACTGACAGATCAAACCTCAAGTGCCCAGTTGGACTGCCAGGTTAAAGATGAAGCAAGCAGTTAGACTGCCAGATTAACCCTGAAGTGCCCAGTTAGACTGCCAGGTTAACCCTAAAGTGCCCAGTTAAACTGCCAGGTTAACCCTGAAGTACCCAGTTAGACTGCCAGGTTAACCCTGAAGTGCCCAATTGGACTGCCAGGTTAACCCTGAAGTGCCCACTTAAACTGCCAAGTTAACCCTGAAGTGCCCAGTTAAACTGCCAGGTTAACCCTGAAGTGCCCAGGTGGACTGCCAGGTTAAACCAGTGCTACTTTGCAAACATAAGATTGGAAGTAAAATTCCTGCCTTCTGCTTTCTACTTTGTTCTTTCCAGGAGCATATAACTTGGGCTTAACTCTGCTTGTGAATACCTACAAGGGCTTTAAAAGTCCAGACTCATAGAATCACAGAAACCTTCAGGTTGGAAAAGCCCCTGGGGATCACCAAGTCCAGCCACTGATCCTACTCTACAAGGTTCACCCCAAGCACCGCATCCAAATGGCTTTTCCTAATCACAGGCTCACAGGATGTCAGGGGTTGGAAGGGACCCAAAGAGATCATCCAGTCCAGCCCCCCTGCCAGAGCAGGACCAGACAATCCAGCTCAGATCACACAAAAACACATCCAGACAGGCCTGGAAAGGCTCCAGAGAAGGAGACTCCACAACCTCTCTGGGCAGCCTGTGCCAGGGCTCTGGGCCCCTTACCCTCAAGAAGTTGCCCCTTGTGTTGAGCTGGAACCTCCTGTGCTGCAGCTTCCATCCATTGCTCCTTGTCCTATCCCAGGCAGCAGTGAGCAGAGCCTGTCCTCCCCCTCCTGACCCCCAGCCCTCAGATAGTTATAAACATTGATTAAATCCTCTCTCAGTCTTCTCCAGGCTAAGCAGCCCCAGGTCCTTCAGCCTTTCTTGTCCCTTCCTCGTCCTCATAGCCCTCCACTGGACTCTCTCCAGCAGATCCCTGTCCCTCTTCAACTGGGGAGCCCCAAACTGAAGGCAGTGCTCAAGATGAGGTCTCAGCAGGGCAGAGTAGAGGGGAAGGAGAGCCTCCCTGGATCTGCTTGTCCAGTCTAAACCTACCTAGTTGTAGCTTGAGGACATTCCCTCTTGTTCTGTCGCTAATTACCTGTAAGAAGAGACTCATCGATCACATCACCTATAGGCAGCAGAGGACCACAGGTCTGTTTCAGCAGAGAAGGCAGACTGAGAGCACCTCCTGCTAACTCACACAAACCAGACTGGTTGAGGTAGAGGGGAGCAAGGGGAGGGCAGGAGCAGGGAGTGTATTTGAACTGCTTGGCTTGGTGTTTGTGTTGGGGAAGCTGCCTTGGTCTCTTTCCTCTGCCGACCAGCGGGCAGGTGAGCAGCACAAAGTGCTGTTGGGTGCTGTGTGTGTTCATGGTGCCCTGCCATGCCATGCTATGTGTGTTACAGTAACGTGACTGCAGATATAAATGGGCAAGTGCATACCCACACATGTCCTCCTTCAGACATTACCCAGTGCAGAACTTCTCCTAAAGCTTCTGCACACTACTGACTGTGGGATACAGTGACAGCAGCGATATGAGCTAGGAGGCATTCAGAGGGCTGTGCAGACAGGGGTGTGCAGCCTGGAGGAGAGGAGGCTCAGGGCAGACCTCATTGCCCTCTCTACAGCTACCTGAAGGGAGGTTGTAGGCAGCTGGGATTGGGCTCTTCTCCCAGGCAACCAGCAACAGAATGAGGGGGCACAGTCTCAAGCTGTGCCAGGGGAGGTCTAGGCTGGATGTTAGGAGGAAGTTCTTGACAGAGAGAGTGATTGGCATTGGAATGGGCTGCCCAGGGAGGTGGTGGAGTCACCGTCCCTGGAGGTGTTGAAGAAAAGCCTGGATGGGGCACTTAGTGCCATGGTCTGGTTGATTGGCTAGGGCTGAGTGCTATGCTGGGCTGGATGAGCTTGGAGGTTTCTTCCAACCTGCTTGATTTTATGATTCTATGATTTCAAGTGCTGCTTTAAAGCTGTGTTGATTGGGATGGCAAGTAGTGGCTTCTTCCCCAGCTGGAGGCACAGCCTTTCCCAGAGGGCAGTGTTTCTGTATGTCTACCTTTGTGCTGTATTCCTAAACATTCTTTCCTGGTGAAGGGTCTGGAGAACAGGAGGAACAGCTGGGAGAACTGGGGTTGTTCAGTTTGGAGAGAAGGAGACTGATTGGAGACTTTCTGTCTCTCTACAACTCCATGAAATGAGATTACAGCAAGGTGGAAGTCGATCTTCTCCTAGTAACAACTGTTAGGGCAAGAGGAAATGGCCTCAAGTTGCACCAGGGGAGGTTTAGGTTGGAGATGAGACAAAGCTTCTTTGCTGAAAGAATTCTTAACTGCTGTCACAGGCTGCCCAGGTAGGTGGTTGAATCCCTATCCCTAGATGCATTTCAAAGAGGTAGAGATGTGGTGCTGAGGGACATGGCTTAGCCCCAGCCTTGGCAGAGCCTTTGCCTGGGTGTTCCTAAAGGTCTTTTACGATCCAAACGATTCTGTGCTTCTATGATTGAAATCTTTAATGGGGTTTAATGTTAGAGTAGGAATGCTGTTGGTGGATCAGTCTCCAAAGTCTTTCAGTCTTGAGCATTTTTTATCCTGCTTTTTGGGTGCTTTATCTACTCTACCTGGCCGGGCAGTTGGCCAGCTCAGGCAAGGCAGGGCTCAGGCTGTGCTGATGTGGATCATACACAGGAGGCAGCAGGTTTAGCTCTGCTGTGACCCTAGTGCCGTCGTTTCACAGAGATAAAGTTGCAGTGTTTGGCTAGCAGCAGTCTAGGGTTTATCAGGTGAAGGAAGCAGTGAAGCATAGCAAATGGAAAACTATCCTGAACCGATTCAAGAGAGAGGGGGTGAGGTAGCTCCACGGCTTTCTGCAGAGCTTCTAGGGGAATGAGGGATTGTTCCAGATGAGCTCTGGTAAGCCAGGTAGTGAGCTGCCTCTTCCCAAGTCAAACCAGCTGCGCTGGCTCGTCCCGAGCGCTGCAGCGTTTGCTCTCCCAGCCCCTGGATGACGAATCCACGCCGCTCCTGCCATCCTCCCGGGACCTCCAATCGCGATCCACAGGTCTCCGGGCTCTGGCCCGCCGCTCCTGCCATCCTCTCGGGACCTCTCATCGCGATCCACAGGTCTCCGGGCTCCCGCCCGCCGCTCCTGCCATCCTCCCGGGACCTCCAATCGCGATCCACAGGTCTCCGGGCTCTGGCCCGCCGCTCCTGCCATCCTCTCGGGACCTGCCATCCTCCCGGGACCTCCCATCCCAATCCACAGGTCTCCGGGCTCCCGCCCGCCGCTCCCCAGCCTCCTTTCCTCGCAGCCAATCGAGACAGCGCTGGCGGCGTGTGAGGAGGAGCAGGAGCCTGAATGGGCGTCCGGCCCCGCTTGGCGCCGGAGCCGCTGGGANCTTAACTGCTGTCACAGGCTGCCCAGGGAGGTGGTTGAATCCCTATCCCTAGATGCATTTCAAAGAGGTAGAGATGTGGTGCTGAGGGACATGGCTTAGCCCCAGCCTTGGCAGAGCCTTTGCCTGGGTGTTCCTAAAGGTCTTTTACGATCCAAACGATTCTGTGCTTCTATGATTGAAATCTTTAATGAGGTTTAATGTTAGAGTAGGAATGCTGTTGGTGGATCAGTCTCCAAAGTCTTTCAGTCTTGAGCATTTTTTATCCTGCTTTTTGGGTGCTTTATCTACTCTACCTGGCCGGGCAGTTGGCCAGCTCAGGCAAGGCAGGGCTCAGGCTGTGCTGATGTGGATCATACACAGGAGGCAGCAGGTTTAGCTCTGCTGTGACCCTAGTGCCGTCGTTTCACAGAGATAAAGTTGCAGTGTTTGGCTAGCAGCAGTCTAGGGTTTATCAGGTGAAGGAAGCAGTGAAGCATAGCAAATGGAAAACTATCCTGAACCGATTCAAGAGAGAGGGGGTGAGGTAGCTCCACGGCTTTCTGCAGAGCTTCTAGGGGAATGAGGGATTGTTCCAGACGAGCTCTGGTAAGCCAGGTAGTGAGCTGCCTCTTCCCAAGTCAAACCAGCTGCGCTGGCTCGTCCCGAGCGCTGCAGCGTTTGCTCTCCCAGCCCCTGGATGACGAATCCANGAGCCCGCCCTAGCGCTCGCCGCCGGACTCCCCTACTGCTGGAGCCCGCCCTAGCGCTCGCTGCTGGACTTCGGTACTGGAATCCTCCCTAGAGCTCGCTGCTAGAATCCGCTACTGGAGTTCTCCCTAGAGCTCGCTGCTGGACTCTGCTACTGGAGCCTGCCCTAGAGCTCGCTGCTAGAGTCCGCTACTGGAGCCCACAGCACGCTGAGCCTGGGAGCGGATTCGCTGCCTCTGCCGCCGCCTCTGCGCTCGTTGCGCGGAGCTCGGCTGCCGAAGCGGTCGGGCTCAGCGCCGGTTGCCTTCCCTGCGCGCCCCAGAGCAGCGCTCGGGGAGCAGCCGGAGCGTGGGAAAGGAGCGCGGAGTCGGTGCGGCGGGCCCGGGGCCGGCTCGCAAGATGCAGGCGAGGATCTCGCTTTGAGGCGTTCCGGGAGCCGCGGGCGCCCGCCGAGCCGGAGCTATGTACCTTTTTGGCAGCGAGGATTACGAAGCGGTAAGATGGAAACAGTATCTTTAACGAAAACACTCTGGTTACTTCCAACGCTTCCTGTCTCTGGGCATGCCTTGGGCCGCTTCGGGTTTCTGTAGTCGGAGTTTAGTTCTCGCCGGTTCGATTAAACGTCCAAAATGCTATTTTTTTCTGGCTGTTCTTCAAGCATCCAGGCGCTTTTTGCTAGGGAAAAGTGACTTTGTTCCTTGTCCTGTTTATCTCGTTGATACTGGAAATAGCAAACTACTGAATGTTAGGAAGGCAGTTCAGGCTTATGGGTGAAGCATAAAACCCTGCTCCCAAGTAACTCCGAATTTGCCTGGTACTTTTTCTAGAGCAGCTAGACTACAAGTAGCTTCAACTGCCCCTAATTGGATGCGTGGGGACGCTGCCAAACCATTCTTTTAGTCCGGTTCAAAACATGTCATTGTAATGTAGTGTGATGTCCATCAAGAGAGCCGGCTTAAAAATAAAGTCCCGAACACACCCACGCTGAGATCTGACACTTTGCTTCCGTGTTTGGGTTAAAGAAAAAAAGAAAATAAGGGAAAAAAATAAAAAGGAAAAAAAGGGGGGAAAAAGAAGTTTGAAACCAGTTGATGATGTTAGAGAAGAGCAGCAGCAAACCGCTAATAACTTGGCACTGCTGCGTGGCACTGGCAGCTGCGGTTAAAAGTTTGCAGCTCTGCAGCCTCAGGCTGGAGTGTTGGAAGCAGAAATGGACGGATCCTTCCACCCACACACTACTTGTGGCTGAGTCAAGACCCGAGGAGCTTTGGAGAAAAATAAGGAGACCCAAAAAAAAAAAAAGTCTATGAGCTCTGCTGTAGGACATCCAAACACATTTCACATGGTGAGAAGCTGCTCTTTATTTACCTCTAACTGGCAGCTGCAAACGGTTTGGGTAATGAAGTTGCTCTTTGAAGTCTGAAAACACCTTTTATGGCAGTCTGGGTTCTACAACACATTTCGAGGCATTAATTAAGTCATTTTGGTGTTTTTATTTTTTTTCCCCTAGTTTGTTTGTTGGTTGTGGTTTGGTTTGCTTGGGTTTTGGGGTTTTTTTTGGTTTTTTTTTTTTTTTTATTTAATTCCAAACAGCAATGTTTTTGCCACGCAGGAAATGTAGAAGTTGTTGAGGAAAACAGTTTAGAGGCAGCTGTGTGTGCTTTGAACTCATTTGTGTGTGCAATGACCTTCAGCGACCCAGCAGCTGGAAAGGTCTTCCTTTCTCCAAAGCAGTCACCACTATGGCTTTGCAGTGCTTCTGCTGTGGATTCATTACTTGGTCATAAAAACTGACAACCAAGAGTACATTTCCAGCTCCTATGCATGTCTGTATCTCAGGGCTGGGTGTCAGGATGAAGGTGCCAGGCTCTGTTTGGTGGTGCCCAAGGATAGGACAAGCAACAACAGGTACAAGCTGGAAGCCAGGAGGTTCCAGCTAAAGATGAGGAGAAACTTGTTTGGTGTGAGGGTGCTGGAGGCCTGGAGCAGGCTGCCCAGAGAGGTTGTGGAGTCTCCTTCTCTGCAGCCTTTCCAGCCCCACCTGGATGTGTTCTCCTGTGTGCCCTGCCCTGGCTGATGCTGCTCTGGGGTTGGAATGATCTCTGGAGGTCCCTTCCAACCCCTACCATTCTGTGATTGGTACTGGGAAATTTCTCTGTTGCTGTTTCTGCAATTTAAATAATCTTACTACTGTGTTTCCTAGTCCAAAGTTCTTTTGTTTCAGTATTGACCCCTACCATTCTGTGATTCTATGATTTCTTGTTTTAATCAATTACACCTTTGTGGGTATTTGTTAAGGATTTTGAATCTCTCCAAGCTTCTACATTCCATTACATTCTGTGTAGTTTCTCATTGATTTATACAGAGTGGAGCATATCTATAACTCAGTGAGGTGAGTTTTGGGCTCTTCTCTTGAGTGACAAGTGACAGGCTGAGAAGAAATGGCCTCAACTTGCCCCAGGGAAGGTTTAGGTTGGATATGAGAAGAAACTTCTTCCATGAAAGCATTCTCAACCACTGGAGCAGGCTACCCAGGAAAGTGGTTGAATCCCCATCCCTGGAAGTGTTTCCAACAGGCAGAAATGTGGTGCTGAGGGAAGTGGTTTAGCCCCAGACTTGTCAGAGAATGGTTGGACTGGATGATTTTAAAGGTCTTTTCCAATCTAAGTGACTCTATGATTCTGAGCTTTGAGTCTGAAATTTTAGAGTACCTTCCTATTGACGTAGGTGGCTGAAGAATGGTGTTAGGGATTTGGACTCCAATAGCTCTCTCAATGTCTCTTCCTGATGCTGTTTCAACTTTTAAAAAGTACTGAGGCATTCTGTGTCAGAAAGAATAACTCAGGTTGAAGACACCATTCCCAGGCAGGCAACACATCTCATTCCAGCCCCTTTGCTACTACAGTTAAGCAAAGTGGAATAGCTTCAGTAAAGAAAGTGAGAAGTCCCCCAGGAACTGCATGGGTTTGATATCAATGCAGTCCCAAGCACCAATGCAGGCTGGGCAGTGCCTGGATGGAGAGCAGCCCTGAGGAGAGGGACTTGGGGGTGCTGGGGGAGGAGAAGCTCAACATGAGCCAGCAGTGTGCACTTGCAGCCCAGAGAGCAACCAGAACCTGGGCTGCAGCAGAAGTGTGGGCAGCAGGGTGAGGGAGNGGAAAGGAGCAAAGCTGGAGGTGGGGAGATTCAGACTGGAGGTGAGGAGGAAGTTCTTCACCATGAGAGTGGTGAGAGCCTGGAATGGGTTGTCCAGGGAGGTGGTTGAGGCCCCATCCCTGGAGATGTTTAAGGCCAGGCTGGATGAGGCTCTTGGCAGCCTGATCTAGGGTAGGGTGTCCCTGCCCATGGCAGGGGGGTTGGAACTGGATGGTCCTTGTGGTCTCTGATTCTATGATTCTATTCTATGATTCTGTGATATCTCCAGAGGTCCCTGAACCTGAACTGTAATATCTGCTCAACCAATATGCCAAGGCCAACCCAAAATATCATTTGAGGGTTTTCTTCTATAGTTTTTTTTTTTCTTCAAAAGCAAGACAGCTGAGGGCAAATAAGGTTGCACTTTTCTGCTGTTATTTTGGTAGCCAGACTTAACCAAGATGTTTGCATTACTCAGTGATAAGTAATAGAATCGAGAGCTTGTGTAAAGCTTGGAGAACAGGTTGCATTGTTCAGTAAAAGGTAGGGTGGATGTAAATCTTGGATCCATACAGTCCATGAAGCCATATGCTGTGTGCTGTGGAAAAGGCATTTGTTTGATCTTCCCACACAAACAATTACTTGTGAGTCACTGGAAGGACAAAATGAGTGAAAAGAGTCACAGTGAAGAACCTCAAGATGTAGTTTGAAATTCACTCTTGGTTTCCAAGGATTTTCAGTGAGTTTGAGGCTATGCAGCTATGCATGTCAAATTGGGGTTTTTGTCCTGGAAAAGTGGTTCCTGATAAAATGAAACAGCATTGTTGGAAAAGGGTTGCAAATGCTGATGAGCTTGGGCAGCCTGTGCCCCCTCACCCATCTAACCCAGTCCTTATTGCCTGTAACTAACAAAGAGTCTTTTCATCCTCCTAGAATCGTAGAATGGTCCAGGCCAGAAAGGACTTCTAGAAGGCATCAAGTCCAGCCCCCCTGCAGCCAGCAGGGACATCTCCACCAGCCCAGGTCACCCACCTTGAATGTCTCCAGGGAAGGGGCCCCAACCATCTTCCTGGGCAACCTGTTCCAGTGCTCCACCACCCTCATAGTAAAGAACTTGCTCCTAACATCCAATCTAAATCTGCTCTTGTCAAGCTTGAACCCATTTCCCCTTATCCTGTCACTGCAGGCCTTTGTAAACACCTTCTCTCCATCCTTCCTATAGGCCCTCTTCAGGTACTGGCAGGCTGCTATTAGGTCCCCCTGGAGCCCTTTTTTCTCCAGACTGAACACCCCCAGCTCCCTCAGCCTGTCCTCATAGCAGAGCTGCTCCAGCCCTCTGATCAGTCTTTTGGCCTCCTCTGGACCCACTCCATCGAGTCCATGTCCTTCCTATAATGAGGGCTCATCACTGAAGCCTCCTCATAGATCTTTCCTTAACAGAATCCAGAATATCTTGGGATAGAAGAGCCCTCCAATCTCACCCAGCCCAACCCTTGACCTAGCACTGCAGGCTCAGCACTAAACCATGTCCCTAAGCACAGCTCCACAGGCTGCTGGAACACCTCCAGGGATGGGAACTGCAGCACTGCCCTGGGCAGACCATTGCAGGGCTGGAGAAGCCTTCCAGGGCACAAAGAGTTCCTAAGAGGCAGCCTGAGCCTGCCCTGGGGCAGCTTGGAACCATTGCCTCTGCGGCGGGCCCTTGGCACCAAGGAGCAGAGGCTGCTCACTGCCACCTCCCTGCAGGCAGCTGCAGAGAGCAATCAGCTCTGCCCTCAGACTCCTCTGCTGCAGCCTCAACCCCCCCAGCTCCCTCAGCCCCTCCTCACCCCTCCTAGCCCAGGTATTCTATGCCAAGTGTCCTTAAAAAACAGTGAAAAACAGCTAATATGGTCTAGCAGCTGGCAAACTAGGGGAGCGTATAACTTGTGAGCACATGAGGAAAAGGAATTCAAAGGCTAAAACAAAGTTCAAGCTTGCAAGACCACCAGAACCTCTGGAGAGCACACCTAGCTGCAGAACCCCCTACCCAAAATAACCCCCTCACCTCAGAGCATGTGCCATGAATTTAAGAGGAGCTGGACCTTGAATGCAAAGTGGGGAAGAAGCTGAGCAGTGGATGGTGTTGCCATAGGGTGGAACTCTGCACTGAAATAAATGTCCCCTGCCAGCTTCAGCTGGCTTGCTGGCTTTGTGGGAACAGCCCTGGCACCCAAACCTGCCCCATGGCTGCTTGGTAATGTGAAACTCACCGGGAGGGAGTTTGGTTCCCTCCCCATGACAGTGACTGCCTGGCTGGAAAATGTCTTCACAGAAAGGATTCTTGAGCATTGGTAGAGGCTGCCTGTGGAGGTGGAGGAGTCAAAGACTCACAGAATGTCAGGGGCTGGAAGGGACCTCCAAAGCTCAGCCAGTCCAACTCCCTGCCAGAGCAGCATCACCCAGAGCAGATCACACAGGAACACATCCAGGTGAGGGTGGAACTCTGAAATGTTTGGAATTACTTCTTCTTAGTTCAGCTTCAGGGAACAACGCTGAGTGCTGTCTTCAGATGAGTTAAATTACATGGCATGTGCGTGTCTGCGTGTAACCCGCGAGTGTGCATGTAACCTGTGTGCATGAGTGTGTAACCCATGTGCATGAGTGTGCGTGTGTAACTCGCATGCATATGTGTGTAACCCGTGTGTGTGCGTGTAACCCGTGTGCATGAGTGTCTGTGTAACCCACATGCGTGTGTGTGGATTTAACCTGTGTACATGAGTGTGTGTGACACACGTGCGTGTAACCTGTGTGCATGCATGTGTAACCCGCATGCATGTGTGTAACCCTCGTGCATGCGTGTGCGTGTGTAACCCGCATGTGTGTGTCCGTGTAACCTGCGCGTGTGTGTCCATGTAACGTGCGTGCGTGTACCCCGTGCATGCGTAACCTGCACGCATGCATCTGCGTGTAACCCGCGTGTTTGTGTGCGTGTAACCCACGTGCATGTGTGTGTGCATGTGTAACCCACGTGCATGAGCGTAACTCACGTGCGTGTAACCCACGAGTGTGTGTAACCCGTGTGTGTATGTGCGTGCATGTAACCCGCAAGCATGTGTAACCCACGTGTGTAACCCACGGGTGTGTGTGCATGTAACCCACGTGCATGTGTGTGTGCACATGTAACCCATGTGCATGAGTGTAACTCGTGCTTGTAACACACGAGTGTGTGTAACCCATGTGTGTATGTGTGTGCATGTAACCCACAAGCATGTGTAACCCATGTTTGTAACCCACGGGCATGTGTGCGTGTAACCCATGGGTGTGTGTGCGTGCGTGTAACTTGTGTGTGTGTATGCATCCATGTAACCCACATGTGCATGTGTATAACCTGCATGTGTGCGTGACCCGTGTGCATGCGTGTGCGTGTAACCCACGTGCGTGACCCATGTGTCTGTGTGTGACTTTAACTCGTGTGTGTGTGTGACCAGTGTGTGAGCATAACCCATGTGTGCGTGCATGTAACCCATGCGTGTGTGCTTGTGTGTAACCTGTGCGTGTGAGCAACCCCTGCGCACGTGTAACCTGTGCATGGATGTGTGAGTATAACCTGTGTGTGAAACCTGTGCGTGCATGTAACCCGTGCGTGTGTGAGCGTAACTCGTGTACGCGTGTAACTCGTGGGCGTGTGTAACCCGTACGCATGCATAACTCACGCGTGACTGTAACTCAAGCTGTAGGAGCTGTGCTGTAGACCCTCCTTACCAAAGCTGTTTTCCTCTGAAGGCAGCTTCTCTAAGTCATGACCGAGCTGTGGGCAGCTGGGCTGAGTGCATGAATTGCTCTGTGTCTGCTCTCTGACACCTGTCACTCTCCAGATAAGAGCTTCAGCTGAGCAGTAAGAATTAGGAAATGCTGGGGGTGGTTTGCTCACAATCACAGAATGGTAGGGGTCGGAAGGGACCTCCAGAGATCAGCCACTCCAACCCCTGGGCCAGAGAAGTAACACCTAGGAAAGGTCACACAGGAACACGTCCAGGGGGCTTGTGGAGAAGGAGACTCCACAACCTCTCTGGGCAGCCTGCTCCAGGCCTCCAGCACCCTCACTGCAAACAAGTTTCTCCTCATCTTCAGCTGGAACCTCCTGGGTTCCAGCTTGTACCTGTTGTTGCTTGTCCTATCCCTGGGCACCCCCAAACAGAGCCTGGCACCTTCATCCTGACCCCCACCCCTCAGCTGTTGATAGACACTGCTCAGATCCCCTCTCAGCCTTCTCCTCTCCAGCCTAACCAGCCCCAGGGCTCTCAGCCTTTCTTCACAGCAGAGCTGTTCCAGTCCCTTCAGCATCCTCACAGCTCTCTGTTGGACTCTCTCCAGCAGGTCCCTGTCTCTCTTGAACTGGGGAGCCCCAAACTGGACACAGTATTGCAGGTGTGCTCTCAGCAGGGCAGAGCAGAGAGGCAGGAGAACCTCCCTAGCCCTGCTGGCCACACTTTTCCTGATGCACCTCATTGGATTCAGCAGTTCCTTTTTCATCAAATCCGTTATTACACAGAAGCAGGTGATGATCCCCGTACCAGGTTTGGGTATCACTTTATCCATCTCTGCTCAGATTAATGCCTTAAAATTTCTGCAGAGAGCAAAGTTAGTGCAACTGAGGTTGTTCTGCTTGTTGGGACTGCAGAGGATGGGAACCAGCAGTTTTGAAAGCTTTGCTCTGAGTGATGAAGGCCCTGGGAAGTCTCTCGGTACACATTTCAGTGCACATCACCATCTACAGCCCAGTGCTAATCCCTGTCTGTGTTTGATTTAACACTGCATGGGAATTGTTGGCTTTGACACTGTTAGCACAGTCTGCTCTGGTTTGTGATGTGCAAGAGAGTGTTAGTGTCCAGTTCATCTTGCAGACAAGCCAAAGGGAGTTTGTAAGCCTTGGTTTTGAGATTTTTGAAAGGAGGTTTCTGTGTTTGGTTCCAAATATCATGGCAGATTGTCTGATTAGAGGAATGGCTTCACAAAGGGCAAAACCTGCCTGACCAATCTGGTGGTTCTATGACACTTACATCTCTGACAGAGCTCACTCTAAAGAATTTCTTCCTAATCTCCAGTCTAAATCTGCCCTCTTCAAGCTTCAATCCATTCCTTCTCATCCTATCACTGGGAGCCCTTGGAAAAAGTCTCTTCCTATTTTCTCGTAGCCCCTTCAGGTACTGGCAGGCTGCTCTAAGGTCTCCCTGGAGCCTTCTGTTCTCCAGGCTCAGCAGCCCCAACTCTCCCAGCCTGTCCCCACAGCAGAGGTTCTTCAGCCCTCTGATCATCTTTGTGGCCTCCTCTGGCCCCACTCCAACAGTTCCAGGTCCTTCCTGCCTTGGGANTGGAGCTGAGGAAGAAGTTCTTCAGTAGGAGGGTGGTGAGAGTCCTGAACAGGTTGCCCATGGAGGTTGTGGCTGCCTTCTCCCTGGGGCTGTTCAAGGGCAGGGTGAATAAAGCCCTGAGCAGCCAACTTTAGTTGAGAGGTGGCAGGGAGGCTGGAGCAGGTGATCTCTGAGGTCCCTTCCAACCTAAGCCAGTCTATGACTCCATGATTAAATCTCAGTGTTTACGGGTTCAAGCAGGTCAGTATTGGTGCAGAAACTCAGACTGAGTGCTGCCTGCCCAGCTGGGCTCTCAAGTCTGAGGCAGGCAAACTGCTCTGTTACAGCAGCAGATGGAACAGCAGCAGGGCAGTTTGCAGGAGCAAGGCTGGTGAGGGTTTGAATCAGTAAGTTTGCAGATGACACTAAGCTGGCTGGGAACATTGATCTGCTTGAGGGTAGGAAGTCTCTACAGAGGGACCTGGGCAGGATGAATTGGTGGACTGGGGTCAGTTGTATGAGGTTCAACAAGACCAGGTCCTGGGTCCTACACTTGGGTCATAAAGACCCCATGAACACTCCAGGCTTGGGGCAGAGTGGCTGGAAACTGCCCAGCAGAGAATGCCCTGAGGATGCAGGTTGGCAGCCAGCTGAAGGTGAGCCAGCAGTGTGCATGAGAGGCTGAGAAGGCTGCTAGCATCCTGGCCTGGATCAGGAAGAGTGTGAGCAGCAGGACCAGGGAGGGGATTAGGATTTCCTTAAATATTTTCAGTGTTGGAGTAAAAAAGCACCAGACACTTGTACAGAGTAGGAGTCATCCTGCTGAGAAGCAGCTCCATGGAGAAGGAGCTTGGAGTGCTGGTGCACAGCAAGTTCTGCATGGAACAGGGGCCAATGGCATCCTGGGGGGCATCAGGAAAAGTGTGGCCAGCAGGCTAAGGAGGTTCTTCTCCCCCTCTGCCCAGCTGCAATGCTGTGTCCAGTTTGCAGCTCCCCAGTTCAAGAGAGACAGGGACCTGCTGGAGAGAGTCCAACAGAGAGCTGTGAGGATGCTGAAGGGGCTGGAACAGCTCTGCTGTGAAGAAAGGCTGAGAGCCCTGGGGCTGGTTGGAGAAGGCTGAGAGGGGATCTGATCAATATAAGTATCTTAGGGGTGGGGGTCAGGATGAAGGTGCCAGGCTCTTTGGGGTGGTGCCCAGCAATAGGATGAGGGGCAATGGATATAAGCTGGAAGCCAGGAGGTTCCAGCTCAAGATGAGGAGAAACTTGTTTGGTGTGAGGGTGCTGGAGGCCTGGAGCAGGCTGCTCAGAGAGGTTGTGGAGTCTCCTTCTCTGGAGACTTTCCAACCCCACTTGGATGTGTTCCTGTGTGCCCTGGCCTGGGTGATGCTGCTCTGGACCAGAGTGGGTGGACTGGATGACCCCTGGAGGTCCCTTCCAACCCCTACTATTCTGTGAGTGTGATTTTATGATTGTTAGTACAAAAATTTGTTAGTTGACTGTTTGGGGTACAGAGGTTCAGTGGAATCTGCAGGCAAGACCATCTGGGAAATGTTCTGGCTGGGTCTCTCCACAATGTTTTGAGGGATGCAATACAATCCAGCTGATGCCACTTCCCCTAACCCTTGTTGCCTGGTCAGCAAAAGAACAGAATCTGGAGGCTTTCTGTAATTAAAGAGCTCCCAGCAAAATGCATACTTTTAAAAAACAACAACAACAAAAAAAAAAACAACCAACACCCAAACCCCACAAGTTGTTCTGTTTGGCTTGGGGCTGTTTTAAATAAGCCTGGACATCTGTGCGTGGCAGCCTGGTGGGAGAGATTAGTCCTGCCAGTTACACAACATGTTTTGTGCATCAGCCTGCCTGGTGACAATTGCCAGTGCTGGCCCTGCACTTCTCTGCTAGATTGTGTGACGTGCATGAGATGCCATTCAATTGAGATCAGGGCTATTTTGGCATCATCAAAGAGGAAGCAAGGAGGAGCTGCTGTTGAGGTTGTAGGCTGTGATGGTGCTGAAAAAGAACAGGAAATAAAAACAGGTCTGCTTTTGCGGGTCGGAGGAGAGATGCAGGCCTGCAGGCAGCTGAGAGAACAGGAGGGGCTCTGGCAGAGCACATCTGTGTTACTGTGCCAGCTTCAGCAGCCAGCAGTTCCTCTTCCTCTGCACGAGGGCAGCAACAGCATCCTGTGGTTCTGTGGTACCCTTTGCCAGCCAAAAGCCTCGGAACAGGAAGGGAGATCCCTTTAGTGATACTCAGGGCAAGGGGACCAAGACACCTTCAGTAAGGGTGCAGATGACACTGAGCTGACAGGCAGTGCTGGGCTGCCAGAGGGTAGGGAGGCTCTGCAGAGGCACCTGGGCAGGCTGGGTCCATGGGCTGAGGTCAGTGGTATGAGACTGGACAAGGCTAAGNAGTTAGAGAATGGTTGGACTGGAGTATCTTTGAGGTCACAGAATCATTGAATTAGTCTGGGTTGGAAGGGACCACAAGGATCATTCAGTTCCAACCACCCTGCCGTGGGCAGGGACAGCTCACACTAGAGCAGCCTGTCCAGAGCCACATCCAGGAATGAGGCTTCCACCACTTCCCTGGGCAACCTGTTCCAGTGTCTGACCACCCTGCAACCAAACCAGTGCTCTGATTCTGTGTTAGGTTGCTCTCTTTAGGCATCTCCTACAACTAATAATTACCCTGCTAATTAGCACAGCAGAGCAGCCATCTCAGCAGCACCTTTGAAAGACTCCTGTCCCCCCAGCAGGAATCCAGTGGTGACAGCAGCAGTGGTACAGCTGAGGAGTTTGAGGCCAAGCAGAACCTGATTCCCTCATGAGCTGGAGGTCATACAACTTTTAACTGACCACAATCACATCTGTTAAAGGAGAGAATTAATTTCATTTCCAGGCACTGGAGCAGAGAGGCACAGACAGGCTTTAGCCAGCAGAGTGAGTGAAGGAATTCATTTGTCAGGGGCTCATTTTATTTCTTTGGTGAGAGTTAGCTCCACATCTTTCGAGACCTTCTGGCTTGCAGAAGTGAAGTTTCCATTGCATTTCATCACTGCACATGCTAGAGGCTCTCTTGTGAGCAGAAACTTGCTTGGGGTGCGTTGGAAGGGACCTTTTTTACCTGAGGACTTCTGCAAAGCAGATTGATCCTGGCAGCTGTTAGAAGTGGTGCATTACAGCAGTGCTTGGTCTGAATGTGCTGGAATGAGATGGCTGCTGGGTGCCACAACCAGCAATACAGCTTGGCCCAAGGGGGACCTGGGCTCTGCTTTGGGGAGAGTTCTCACAGATGCTTCTGAAGTCTTCAACTCCTGAGTCCTGTATGCACAGGAGCTCTGGCAGGACGCTCAGGGAGGTGACCACAGCGGTGCTTAGAAGTTACCAGCTTGACTGTGCCCAGCTGTGGTGCCCCAGCAGAAGAACAGTGTGGGTAAAGCAGAGAGGGGTGAGTGAAGGGCCCCCCAGGGGATGGAGACTGGATCACTTGGCCTGCAGGTACAGGCTGAGGGACTGCAGGTAAGGTGGCATCGAGGGGACACCGAAGCTCCCCGGTACGCGCAAGGAGGTTATCAGAAGCACAGAACCAGGCTCTTCAGAGCTGCATGGTGGGAGGGAGAGAGGCAAGCACTGCAGACTGAAGGAAATACACTTAGGTTTATGCACTACTAGAGAGTTTATATTCTTGAGTTGGTTTTCTACAACTATTTGCTAATTTGTATATTGTAAACAATCACAGAATGGTTCAGTTTGGAAGGGAACTTAGAGATCATCTGCTCCAAATTAGCTGCTGGGGCAGGGTCACCTCTCAACTACAGCTGGTTGCTCAAGGTCTCATCCAACCTGGCCTTGAACACCTCCACAGAGGAGGAATCCACAACCTCCATAGGCAACCTGTTCCAGAGTCTTATCCCCTCATAGTGAAGAACTTCTTCCTCAGCTCCAGTCTAACACTGCTCTGCCTCAGCTTCATTCCCCCTTGGCCTGTCTCTAGACACCCTCAGGAAAAGTCTCTCTGCAGCCTTCCTGCAGGATCCCTTCAGGCACTGGCAAGTAGCTCTGAGGTNGGCTGAGCAGGGAGAATCAGGCCTGGTGTGCTTGCTTCTTGCCCTTGGATGAGTGTCCTGCACCCAAAGGTGCTGTCATGCAGTCTGTCCCTCCTGGTGTATTTACATCATAGAACAAAAACTGTGCAGATGCATATTGGATAGAGACAATACTCCAAGATTATCACAGAATTGTCAGGGCTGGAAGGGACCTCAAGGATCATCCAGTTCCAACCCCCCTGCCATGAGCAGGGACACCTCACACTAGATCAAGTTGCCCAGAACTACATCCAGATTGGCCTTATAAACTCCCAGGGATGAGGCTTCCAGCATCTTCCTGGGCAACCTGTGCCAGTGTCTCAGCACCCTCATGGGAAAGAACTTCTTCCTAACATCCAATCTGAATCTGCTCACTTCTAGTTTTGCTCCATTCCCCCCAGTCCTATCACTACCTGACAGCCTAAAAAAGTCCCTCCCCAGCTTTCTTGTAGCCCCCTTCAGATACTGCAAGGCCACAAGAAGGTCTCCTTGGAGCCTTCTCCTCTCCAGACTGCACAGCCCTAACTCTCTCAGCCTGTCCTGACAGCAGAGCAGCTCCAGCCCTCTGAGCATCCTTGTGGCCCTTCTCTGGACGCCTTCCAGCACCTCCAGACCTTTCCTATCCCAGGGCTCCAGAACTGGGCACAGAGCTCCAGGTGGGGTCTCAGCAGAGCAGAGCAGAGGGGCAGAATCCCCTCCCTGGCCCTGCTGCCCACACTGCTCTTGCTGCAGCCCAGGCTCTGGTTGCTCTCTGGCTGCAAGTGCACACTGCTGGCTCATGTTGAGCTTCTCCACCAGCACCCCCAAGTCCCTCTCCTCAGAGCTGCTCTCAGCCAGTCACTGCCCAGCCTGTATCAGTGCCTGGGATTGCCCTGATCTAGCTGCAGGACCTTGCACTTAGTCTTGTTGAACATCATGAGTTGTCTTGGGCACACCTCTGCAGCCTGCCCAGGTCCCTCTGGATGGATCCTTCCCTCACTTGATCCATGAGAGACAAGAGGGATAAGAGGTCTTTCCAGAGACCTCTCCATCACCATGGAAGTATTACAGACTACTGTGCTCTTGAAATCAGATGGGAATAATTGTAATATCAAGCTGCTGTAAGCCTTATCCTCTTAGGAACACTGCAGGTGGTTTGCTTTTGCTTATGCTAGGGCTGGAGGACAGGTAATGGGAATGAAGGCACTCCTGGTGCTTTTCTAGCAGCATCCATGAGGATGAAGGCTGGAAGAAAGGACTAATACCTGAAACCACTCACGTGGCTTCTGCCACCCTTGGAAACTGAGCTCACATTTGGGCCACTGCTGAGGTTCTGTGTGGTTTGTGTAGCATTTTTATCCCACAGGAAGCAGTGCCATGCAGAGGGAAGGCTGCTCACTTGGTGTTTCTGGCATTAGCAGAGCAAGGCTGCAGATGCTCAAAGGATGGTTGTGGCTGCCAGAGATACCCAGGCTGAGTCAGCAACCCATGGCTGCTCTGTGAGCTGCAGCTTCAGTGAGCCTGGGTTAGGGACATGTAATCAATTCTAACTCACAGCATGGTAGTGGTTGGAAGGGACCTCCAGAGATCATCCAGTCCAACCCCTCTGCCACAGCAGCATCACCCAGGGCAGGGCACACATCCAGGTGGGATGGGAAACGCTCCAGAGAAGGAGACTCCACAACCTCTCTGGGCAGCCTGCTCCAGGCCTCCAGCACCCTCACACCAAACAAGTTTCTCCTCATCTTGAGCTGGAACCTCCTGGCTTCCAGCTTGTACCTGTTGTTGCTTGTCCTATCCCTAGATAGGGACTCCCACCTGCCTACAGCTTCCCTT